>BLKR01009904.1:0-80040 GCA_011170035.1 Teleogryllus occipitalis | reverse complement strand
TAATCTGGACAAGAATTTATAACATCTTATGTAAGATATTATCTATGACAAATTTATAAAGCATTAACTTTGTAGCATAAATTGATTCAATCGAAAATAATATAGATTTAATTTTCTTATTCCAGAAAAAGGAGCGCCACTCCCATTAGCTCCCCTGGAAATTAAGCACCGCTTGTTCCACGGACTTTAATTGATAATTATTCGGTATTATATCCCTTACATCGAGTGAGATATCTTTGGAGTTTTCTTCCTTGTCCAAAAACACCTCATGTCAACATTACGCACCCATTGTTTGCCCCGCTGTCGCCTGTCGGAAAAGTTATTACCTGAAAACTTGATTAATGTTCAACGCGAAATGCAGATTCTCACTCCTGACATTTTTCTTTTGTTAACTATTGCAGAATGTATTATTGATGTATATGATTTAATTTTTTTAAGTTACAAATGGATGATAGATTCATTGTTATTACGGGCAAACCCATCTAGGATCTGCAACAAGTAATGAAATTCGTAGTAAATTCTCTAAAAAATTATGAAAATGCGAGTGTAGTGGAAGATAATGCATATTTAATAGACAGAAACTTTGCCCGGTCAATTCCTCAATTAGTTTCTCTTACGAGCGTAGTCATTCGATTAATCAAATATGTTGAAAGTTGAACAACTGGGTCATCCGTTCAGGCTCTCCTCTGCGAATTAAAATATAGGGAGGTGTGCCAAGGCGTGAGCAGCCGAAAACAACGGGGGGGAAGGGCTACATTTCTAGGATCCCTTTTCCATTAAACTTTATATTTATACATGACATTTTATTAGGAAATAAAAATATACTACTAAGCGTATTAAACTATAAATTTAGTGTATAGTAGAGTATTAAACTGAAAAATTGCCAGACTTGGAAGCTGTTCCCCATATATCGTATAACAAATTCTCTGGGTTTGACAAATTCATTGAAATTATGAAAATTTATTGTAATTAATTATTCTAAATTTATCATTTTTAAAATGCTGTTTCGTGTGAATAAAATGGTGGTCGCTAATGACAGTAGTTTCGAAAGCGACCTAAATGATTTGAAATTTTTAAAACAACCTGATTTGGGTTTTAAAAAGGAGAAAATAAGGAATTGAAAATATTTGCGGATTGTTTTTTTATCGCGTACGGGCCCCTTTGAAAACGTTCAGCGGGGCCGTGGACTCTGCCTATGGAGGTGCGTTCTAACGAGTAATGCGGTACTGCACGTTTCTTACGCCAGGCCGCATCTCGTACGCAAACTGCGGCATTCGCGGAGGCAAACAGTCGTAAATATGCCAGTAGCGGAAGCTTATGATCCGCTGGAGCCCTGTAGTGGGGACGGCGGGGACGGCTGGAGCGGAACCGGAACGCGGATGCGCTCTGAATGGCAGAAGGCCAATCAGAAGGTACCACGATAAGTGTTGGAGAGTAATTGATAAAAGTAATTCAATGACCTGTAACAATCACTTTGTTAGTAATTTTTAGCATTCATCGCAATCGTAACTTTTAGCAGAAACTTCTCGATATAAGAATTGTAATCGTTACTTTGTAAGGTTTTGTTGTTGTTGTTGTTGTTGTTGTTGTTGTTGTGCCTTTTTAGTTGTTTTCCCTTGTGAACTACCTTGTTTGTCACGAACTAAATGAGTGGGTAAATTTATTTAGTTCACGAACTATGTAGACAACAAGTTCCATCCACGGTGTAGGAGAATTTTCATGATTCCAACCCAGGGCGCCCATTGAAGATTAGTTTGAGTGAACTAGTTGATTCAAAAGAACGACATATCTCTATCTGTACTTGTACTTGTAATTGTAATTTGACTAATTATATGCTGAAAATGTAATTTTTAATTGTAATTCTGCAAAATATTTGACAAGTAACTGTAATAGAGCTCAATTACTTTTTTACATACTTTTCCCATCACTGACTTCGCTGTGCTTTAGATTCCACAGAACTTTATAATTAATTCTATTTATTTAATTTAATATTATACATTATTTTATTGACTTTAATTATCGACAAAAAACTGTGAGACGTGTATTTATAGTATGTGTAGGCCTAGTATAAATATGGTTGCCACCTCGCCGTGTTTGACCAGGAGACTCCGGGATTCAGGAGTGCTCTCTGGGCTCCGGGTTACTTTTGAAAATCTCCGTGTCAGATAAAAAAATGAAATTAAATATCTTTTTGTCATTTCTTTTAAATGTAATCTGTGTTTAACATTTTAATTTTATCGAATGTTTCCATATTCAATGTTTTCATATCACACTATGTAAATAAAACTTGGACAGCGCGGCAAAATCAGTAGTATGCAATCAATTCACCATCCCTAATCAAAAAAGAATGTACTTACTGTTATTGGTGATCACTGTATCAGGTGTTCTTCAAAGGTGGCAACCCTATGTATAAAAGTAAGATGGAAATTGATCTTCATTACATTCGATAGATTTGCGATGCTGTGTTTGGCAGGTTTTGCATTTTTAGGAATTTCTAAAGGAGTAACAGGTGCGTTAGTTTTGGAGGACCTGAAATTAACTTTTGACTCCATTTTCAAATAACGCTGCTTAAAAAGTGAAGTACATTCAGAATGTGCAATTACTTAGCAATTTTGGACAAATACCAACCATTTCTTTCAGATAATTACAAAATGATATTCATAAATAAACACAAAATATTATTTTAATTATTAAAAATTGCTTCAAAACAATTTAATACCTACAGCACAACAAGTGTTGACATTTACAACTAAGTTAAATATCAAATGTTTTTCCCAGTCTCCAAGGCAATAATATAAAAATATGGTAACAGTGCATGAAAAGAGAATGCGTCATCACTGTAAATTATAAAATGTATCCATATGTCATTTATCAAGGATTTAATATATTTATGGAAATAAAATGTTTTATTACACGAGGCCAGGGGTCCCATTTAGCAGAAGCACTGTGCCTTCCCCCCCCCCTGCCCAAACACTTGAATGGGGGAAAAATTGAATCCCAATTTTTATGCTTCCATTAGGTGATGAACTAAACACCACGGACATTTTAATTTTTATTTTTATTTTAAATTGGTAAGCATTTATGAGAATTGGTTATTCTCATCTGTTCTAATTACAGGGGTAACTATTGTGCTTTGGAAAAAAAGAAATTTACTCTGCAATTGACTTACTGTTTATGTTAATTAGAATCATTTTCATAATATAATATACATGAAATATTGTCAGAATAAGATCATAAATTCTGTATCACACATCAAAGGGAAAACAGATACAAGTAGTGCCACAGAATGATAGTAGCAAATGCATGCAGAAAAGAGTATAAAACACTTATTGGTTTGTTTGCATTAAACACAGCCTAAAACACATAATGAATTTGTCTTTGAAAATGAAAAGAAACAATCAACTGCAAAATAAAAAGCAAGACAGATTTGTGTAGACAGGGTGTGAACTCTAGTAAATGCGTTGTCAGTTAAGCATTCAAATGCATATGCTGTGGAGCTTCAAGCGTATAGTTCTGTGATCACTAGGTAGAATTTAAGTAGTTAGGATTTGTTGAGAATTTAAGAATGTTTACCCTGTGACCATAGAAGTATATAATTGTGATTTGAAATTGGCTTGTATAATTTCAATTAAAAAGGTTACGTGGATTATTAAGGTTATGTGGATTATTTGAAACCTGGAATAATTACCACTCATGGATATTTACCATTCAGTATGGAAACTATTGACCTGCTTTTGTTACAAACACTGAATGATGTACATCCAATATTTCTTCACATTCAATGTTCAATACGCAAACTGTCCTACATGAGCAATTTAAATTTTACGATAAGCAGCCTAATTGGTTTTAACTAGAATATCTTAAACAAGGAATTAAAAACTGAAAAAGGTTAAAATAAAAATTTTTAAAAAAATCTCCTACATTTCAACATGCATTTGTGATTTTAGGACCCCCAGATCCGCCTGCTGGAAAACCTACAGTGTCACCATGTACTGGAGGTGCTATTGTGGCTTGGTCCAGTGCTCCTTATGATGGTGGATGCATGATAACTGGATATTCAGTGGAGATGCAAAGAGTAGGAGATGATGAGTGGCATCAAGTGGCATCAGGGTAAGTTGTAGCCAAATGAGTCATTTTTTGCATTACTCATCAAAATTTTGGAAGTGTTTTATCTGATATTTCTAAATCAGCAAGATGTAAATTCACTTCAAATTAACTTGTAGGATATTTATGAGTAAAGATGGAAATTCTACAAGCTTTATGAAAATCCTTTTTGTCTTTTCTTGCTAATAAATATATTTTAATTACTTTTACAGATGTCATTCACTTTCAAATGTAGTTAGCAACTTGAGTTTTGGAGAGAAGTATGTGTTTCGTGTAAGGGCAGAAAATGTTCATGGATTAAGTGAGCCAAGTACTGAGTCCTCTGTTTTCTCTTTGGATTTGCAGTCAACAGGTAGGTGTGAACCATTTCTGAAACTGGGGTAGATCCAGCCAATCATTTTCTGGGGGGGGGGGGATGTAGATTTTTGTTAAAATAAACTTTTTTTTTTGTATTATATATTATTTTTGTAGTGTATATATGATACTATACAATAATATTTTTGAAATAATTAAAATAATTACATAATACTCACATAAATATTTAAATAAAGTTTGCCAAATTAAGGAAGGTAACAAACAAACATTTAAAGCCTTTTGGGGGGGGGGGGGGGGCATAGTCCCCTCCTGGATCCACCGCAGAAACTGCTGTTATATTTGAACAAACTCCAGACTTACAGGTTACCAATCTGAATTACATATTTTTTTTAAAAATTAAATTAATATTTCAGCAATACCAGATGATAATGAGGATGATGAATGTTTCACTCCTGCATTCTCTCCGAGATTAGTCACCATTGAACCTGGCGAAGATTTCAAAAATCGTTTTGAGGTTCTTGAAGAATTGGGTAAAGGGCGTTATGGAGTTGTTCACAAGGTTGCTGAACGTGGTACTGGACAAAAATTTGCTGCAAAATTCATACGCTGCATTAAAGCCAAAGATAAAGAGAAGGTACAAGAGGAGATAGACATTATGAACTGCCTGCGTCACCCAAAGCTACTACAGTTGGCTGCTGCCTTTGAGACCCCAAGGGAGATGGTGATGGTCATGGAATAGTAAGTATCTTAATGATTAAATTTCATAAATAGTTTCATTCAGTGCATTACAACCTTTTCAATATTGACCAGATTTTAGGAGGCAAAAATGAGAAATAGGTCTGTACTTGTATGCATTTGTCAACTGTCTGAACATGTTTTCATTATGGAACTTTAAGGGAAAAGATGTTTCTCATTGATATTCTCCTCCTTAGCATTTCAGGGGGAGAGTTATTTGAACGTGTGGTAGCTGATGACTTCACTCTGACTGAAAGGGACTGTATACTGTTCATGAGACAAATCTGTGAAGGTGTCAGTTACATGCATGAAAATTCGGTTGTTCACCTAGATTTGAAGGTAAAATTGAATTGAACTAGAAATGAATTAATGTACCAATACCATTTCAACAACTTCTAACTGGATATATTTTTCAGCCTGAAAACATTATGTGCCATACACGAACATCACACCAAATTAAATTGATTGATTTTGGACTAGCTCGTAAGCTACAACCAGACATCCCTGTGAGGGTGTTATTTGGTACTCCAGAGTTCATTCCTCCTGAAATTATAAGCTATGAGCCAATAAGTGTGGAGTCTGACATGTGGTCGGTTGGAGTTATCTGCTATGTTCTGTGAGTATAAATGTATTACTCCATTTGTATTTTATAAAAACAATTAAATCTTAATTGTATATTTTTTTGTTCTTCAGCAAAATTTTCTCCTTGAAATTAGTTTATTTTAGATTAAAATGATATGTAAAAATTCATATAAGATACTTTAGCTCTAAAACCATGTTATATTTGAATACTACTGAAAATGTTAATATTAGATTTTTGTACGATGCTCATTATTTACTGGTAAATACAGGTTCTCCTGCTCGTGTACTCTCTATAGTTATTGTATGAATCGCTCATTTTATTTAGTTACATTTTGTAATAGTTGTATATTTAATTTGCTCTCCTGTAAATGCTTGAGTAGATTTTATTTTACTACACAGCTATTAAATAATAAGTATTTAAAAGACCATTCAAAATGTTTATCCTGTAATTTTTTATTTTTGATAATGTCAATTTCAAAAAACCCCTATTCATTCAGTAATTACTTGCTTAATATGCTTGTGAAATAATTGTAAATATTATTTGTATAAAAAAAAAAGAGTATTTTATTAGATATTTGGAAGCTACATTATTGCATTAACAAATGAAATATCTTCATTCTTTCCTGTTCACCTTATTCTTTTCACTTTCAGATTGTCTGGTCTGTCTCCATTCATGGGAGACAATGATGCAGAAACATTTGCAAATATCACAAGAGCAGATTATGATTTTGAAGATGAATCCTTTGATGCCATTTCTCAAGATGCCAAAGATTTTATAAGTAGTTTATTGCTGAAGAGAAAAGAGTAAGAATACTTTTATATTATAGCTTCCTTAGAATATTAGGATTTTACATTGTTTTGGTATTTACAAACACACAAAAAATGATGCCATTTGAAAAGAATGTTATTTTAAAGTCGGTATTTCTAATTTGCAGGGATAGGCTGACAGCTCAACAATGCTTAAAACATATCTGGCTGGCACAGAAAGATGATAGTATGAGTTGCGTTAAACTGAGCACAGATAAACTGAAAAAATTCATTATTCGCAGGAAGTGGCAGGTATGTGAAATTGAACTCCATTTTCCTTGATATGGTATTGTATTATACTTCATATTTCAGTAATGTGTTTTCTTTTTGTTATTAAATGCCTGTTTGTGATAATGCTCTAGTTTTTTTGTAAAAGTTTTTTAAAACACTTTTTGATTTGTAGATAACTGGTGACTTTTTTTAAAAACATTTATTACATTTGTTGCTTGTTAGATTGAGCATGTTATTTTCAATCTCATCATAATTTTTAACTTTTTCATTTAGTGTGTGTTTGTTTGTGTGTGTGTGTTTCTGTAAACTCTAACACAATGTGCAGAAAACTGGAAACGCCATACGTGCCCTGGGACGCATGGCAACTCTGTCTGCTGCCAGTCGGCGTAACTCCAATGCCAGTTCAACATCAGGAAGTCCCAGGCCCAGTTTATCTGGTGGTGGCATCTCGAGAATGTCCAGCCTAAATGAGGAAGACAGAGAGGGGCTGCTTCTTAGCGACCTCTCGAGCACACCTCTTGTTAACCCTACTGAAACTCTGGAGTGTCATTCTAAATATGCTAACCACATGAATGGCTTAAACAGTGTGGATACCAGCAACAAATCTGGTCGCATGCGTTTGTGTAGTGAACGTAGTGATAGTGGTATTGGGGATTGTTCAAGTATTGCTTCAAGCCCACAAGTACATCAGCCTTTCTGTCAATGTCACTCAAAACTACTTATGAGCAAGAAGTTTTCTATTACAGAAGAAGCTGAGTACACAATTGAAAATCAATGCATGGGTGACATTGATAGGAAAACTGAGGTACTATCTATTTCCCCATTGCCAAAGGACTGTGTTTTCATAGATTCTAAGTCTGAATCTGAAAATGAGGGCTCAAAGGCAAAAGATAGTAAATCAGAGTCAAGTGATAATAAAAGTACTGTAATACAAGCTGTTGGTAACACAAAAGCTAATTTGTCACATTCTTCTTCAGCTGAAAGTGTCAAAAAGACAACCTGCTTAAAACAGCAGGGATCTGTGGACTCAGGTGTTCATATGGATGTTGGAGCAGGCAGTGTCATGAACAAAGTCCAATCATATGTGAAGAACTGTCAGCAACAACAGCAACAGCAACAGCAGCAGCAGCAACAGCAACAGCAACAGCAACAGCAACCGCAACATCAATATTTGGTGCCCCAAAGTCAGAAGCTATCAAGAATTGCAAGTCCCAAGAAGCTTACACCAGAGGTAACCAGCAAAGTTGGGTCTGGTTTCTCAAATTCTGCAAAGACCAAACAATCTTCCACTAAGCCAGCTCTGTCCAATGAACATAGCACAAATTATCAGAAAGCAATGGCATTCTGGAAGCGATAGCTCGTTTTAAGATTTTATTTAATGATACAAATTATATATTCATTTAACCATTATTTTAAGAAAAAAATTAAGAAGAAAATGCTAACATCTTTAACGGAGCTATATTAGAGCTTGACAGAGGTGGTAAAGAAATTTATGGATATTAAGAGAATGTATTCACAGCTATAAAATATGAATTACTACTGCAAACAGCTTAACTGTTTATAAACTTGCAATCCATGGCATTCTAATGTTGCATGGCAATTGAAGGCAACTTGGATGAGGCAAGAGAATGTTGGTATATTGAATATATTTAGCTTAGTAGACATTCCTTACCCCTCTGTGATTCAGATAACTGGTAAGATTTTATTGTTTGTAGACTTACTGTTATGTGGTACAATTATATAATTTCAAATGTAGAAATATGCCAACATTTTCAGTACTAGTTGAACATTAAGTCTGTGAAGGAAGTGGTGATGAGGCATCAAAGTAAGTAGGTGGGGCCCTACTGCTTGTCTTCCAGACTCAGAAGATCAACCCTTGATGAAGGGCAATGAATGTGGTTTTGTTTAAGACACTGTAAGACAGTTCTTCCTCAGGTTTTGAAATTAAATGTGAAGAAACAAATTAGTCTCTCTGCAGAAAAGAACCTGGATGCAGCTGAAATTTGAAGAATTTTGTCAGAGAAGTGAGGCAGCTTATAGGAGCATAAATATAAATGGGAGCAGATTCTGGCTCTGAATCATAAGGAGTATACTTAGAAGAATGAATGTTAATTTACTCATTAGTCCTGTACAAAATGTTTTGTTAATAATGAAATACGTTATCCACTTTAGAACTGAACAATGTGCCTTTACATGCAAATGCATCTGACGAAATGGATATCAGAGTAATAAACTTAAAAATCTGAAATTCCTAGAACTTAAGAACACTATGGTTATATTTTAATTGTAATTGGATTATGTTACTCGCTGATGTGAATAAAAGGGAATTTAATTTTTGCTTAAGGAGGAGTTCTATTTTCTGAACTAGTTATAATGATAGAGAGTTTTATCATCAGAAACTTGCACTTCCCTGTTCTTAAAGAGAATACCAAGACAAACCTTTTCTACTTTTCAATTATTAATTAATGAAATAAGACAGTGATAAAATTTAAATTGAAGTGATAGCTAATTCACTCTTTTAGTATTTCCTGGTCTTTCCCAGTGTTACAAAGAATTCGAGATGCAATTCATCTGTAAATGATGCAATATTTTTCCACATGACTTGGGATGATTGCCTTATTTGAAGATTGCTCCTCGAGATAAACTTGAGTTGCTGCTTCTCAGTGACCACAAACCATACTATTGGCAATGTTGTATATTGTTGGAATATCAGTATTCAGTTCATCCTGATTGCATATTAGAAATTCTTTCTAAATGAAATAACTGTAAGATTGTTTGTTTTTATGTAAGTTCCTTTAGTTTCCATGCTAAATATAGAGAGCAATGTTGTATTATAGTTTTGGCATCTCGATGAAAGCTCCAGTTACCCATTGTATGTGGTATATCTGTATTTCTATTACACAAATATGTATTAAAATTTACTTTCTGGTAACATATGGAATGAAATTATAATAAATGTGAATGTGGATTGTATCAGACCCATTTATTTATATCCTTCATTAAATTTGAACCAACACTAACGGAATTTATTGAAGAAAGTATTAGAGCTTCAAATATCTCTTCACGAGAAAATGTCATACTTTCTGGAGATCTGGTTTTGATGGTAATTGCTACTGGTGCCTTTGTCCCTCGCATTAAGTTTGTGAACTACAGTTCCTTTCCCAAGCTGTGATTTGTACTCTTTTCTCCTAAAATACAATACTTTAAAATCAAATATTAAGAGGGGGGACACGAAATATAAAAGTTGCTAGTACTAACATTTCTGGTAGGAGGAAATTTTATGGCTTGTGTGATAACTTTTCACTAATTTAAAGTTGCTTATAAAAAGTTATTGGATTGATTTAAAACTAGTGCTGATGCGGTTTTTAATTGGCAATCAGAATTATAGTGCCCTTATCTTGAGCTGCAGGTTTGTAGGTAATGGCTGATGAAGTTATTGACATTTAAAAATGTCAAATATTTTTAAAAATAATAATTTTTAAAATATTTTTATTTAATATATTTTCATGTATATATTATTTTCACTTCAAAATCTTTCCAATATTACCAATATTACAAAGTGGGTAAATACATATTAACAAAATTTAGTGTTGAAAAATTCCAAATTTTAATGCAGAATAGCTTCCTTAATAATAAAGTAAGATATGAGACATTTGGCTCATAATATAAATATTTAACCTTGTTTCTGAGTGCGTAATTTCAAATCCTGAGCTCTTAACGTTATTTCATAAAGTAGGTTTAAAATTATAATTTTGACAAGAAGCCTGAAAACAGGGTATTTTCAACTTTCATTTATAAAAAATAGTATCTTCTAGATGTGCTTTCAAATTTTTCTCTTTAGAAAGAGCTTTTGAAGCTTTAAAAAATGTTAATTTGAATATCCATCAAAGTCACATTATTCTTATAATGCAATAAGAAGTGCAGAGATTTTGATGAGAAAACTTGTGTTCAATAAAATTTTCCGAGTTTAATGTTGTAAAGTTTCCTCAATATTCAAGTGAGAAAATTGAAATTTAGCACATAATATCTCAACTTAACATTGTTTTTGAATGCATAATTTCAACCTCATAGCATTTACCATTATTGTAAACATAGAATCTAAAGTTCATGTTTTTGCCAAAAGCCCCAACTGCCAATGCTATTTTCAATCATTTTTACAGGAAAATTCTTTTGTGTAATGAATTTTAACATATTTCATAAGGAAGGGCAGATTTCAAAGCCCCTTTGAAAAGTGCTGCCTACAACACTGCAAGGAAGAGACAAACTTGGAAGACATTGCCATTGCAGAAAGTTATATTTTATGAACAAAATTCCAAAATATAATGTAATTTGCATTTTTTGGGTTTGTCTGTGGTAATTGTCATTTTCCTTATCTTCCCTATTTCAAGAACTTGAAATAGCAAACTGGCTTAGGTAGCTCAGGGCATCAATTCCTTCCTCCTCGTCGTGACCTCACTCCTTATGTACACACACTTACACTTAAATGCACTACACTACCACACATGCGAGAAGATCAGTCAGGAGCTTAGAACTTGTTCCGGTGAGGGTGGTGCCTTTCTGGGGGAAGATACCTGTTTGGGGAAAACCCCACAAGCCAATGTGTAGGTTGGCGTCGGATCTTCCCATCCAGCAAGGAGACATCACTGCCACTTCCTGTGATAAAACGCATTCAGTACACTTACAGGACTAATGACCTTAGCAGTTGACATGTCCAGAATCACCAATCAATCAATCAATTGAAGTAACAACCCCACCATCATAGGGTCATATCTGATTGTTATGCAATACCGAAGATCTGCCTTTCTCAATTCTGTGAGTTTGGTTTCTTCATCTAGGTTCCAAAGTATTGTAGGATATTTTTCTGGTCCCAAAATTAATGTTTGGTCTGTATATTCTAGGTTCCAAAAGACATGGGTATTCATGAACAACCACATCTAATATAAGCTAACTTGTATGGTTCCCAAGCAGAAGTTTGTAGGTCACATTTAACTGGAAGCAATGTTCTTTAATATTCTGTTTATTGGGGTCAAACTTTACAAAATGTCTTATATCTTATCTTACAAAGATGCTGCACAGGGTCGAATAAACCACTATAAATAAATAAAAACAATTTTACCTATGAAGGTACAACTTTGCAAAAGTTCTTCCTTTAAGACATGCATGATCTGCATTTAAAATTTCATCAAAATCCATGATGGTTACAAGGGGCACTTCTCCATAATTACAATGCTTGATACAGAATTATCCTTGTGTTAATTATTAGTCATGCTCAAAAAAGTGAATATAGGCATTGCGCCACTACAAAATTTTATTCAGAATTAGAATCTTCAGAAAAAGTATAATCTGTATGTGTACTCAAGTTACTTTTTTATGCAAAAAACCTAGGTAGTATTAAGTTCATAAATCATTAAAATTATTCTTTTGAATTGTTAGTGTGAGGTACCATATCAATTTAAAAGCTTTCCTGCCTTGGTTACCGATTTCTTGTAGTCCCATATTTCTTGTTTCTAAAGGTCTTCATGGAATACTAGTGGTATCAGATAACTTCTACCAGAATTTTATTTAATTGATATATCGCTGGGTGGCTGTGATTTTACGAGCTATAGGAACTCACACCATAGTATGTAGGCGATTGCAACATAATGGCTCATTGGTGAATTTAAGTGAAAATGAATTGTGTATAAAGAAGGGTAGCCCTAAAGAACATTTATATTGAAGAGAATAATAAGCAATACTTTTTCCCAAGACAAATCAAATAATTTAAAATATTAATTGTTTTAAATTTAAGTTATTTAAAGGAAGTGTAGAAAAAGTGTAAAATAAAATAAGTGTTTGGAATATTAACTATAGCATTGAAAACAAAAATTTCACAGAAGTATATTGTTTTTTCTTAATTTAATGCAAAATTGTAGGTATCCTAATGTTTTTCGCATGATCCTTTTTTTGTGTGAAGCCACAGTACTCCTTGACAGTCTGGGATTCTCAAAGGATACATACAAATTTCCTCCTCCTCTTTTCAGAACTCTCAGCAAGCATCCTAGCCCTAGTTGCCTGAATCTTTCTTAATATAATTTCTTTTCTTTTCTTTTCTCTTGGTGTTCTGGGGTCACTCTTCTCAAGTAATTCTGCATATAGTATTTGCTTTGGTGTTTCTTCCTCCATTCATTGAATGTGCTCTTCCCAATAATGCCTTTTAAATTTTAGTGTAGTAGATAGCTTGAATTCTTCACAAATATAATTCATTGTATCTGGTTCTCCAGATTCCTCTTATATGCAATATTAATGAGTTGCCATACAACTAGATTATGGAGTGTAAGCCAGCTTGCCTACCTGTATATCCTCTATTCCTAGATAGGTAATTACAGTGGTAGTTTGTCTTTGCCTTCCAATGTATTGATAATGGTACAAGTGATTGTAAGGAAAAAAAACAAATTTTTATCAACAAAATATTTGCATTTAAAAATTTTTAATTTTACAAAAAATATGAGAAAATATTACTTTTAATACATTTGAATGAAAATGTGTCCAAATGATATGTATAAAATTTTGAGCCATTTGGACTAAATAAGCCCCATGGACCAAAAAAATACATGGTAGAGGCCTTGGGGTTGTTTGTATATATTATTTTTTTAATAATGACTTCAATAATAATAATAATAATAATAATAATAATAATAATAATAATAATAATAATATTTCAGTCGGCTTGGTATTGTGGCCAAGAAGCTCAAGGTTGACTGGAAGACACCTGGCCTAGATGATCCACGTTGGGTGGGGGAAATAATATGCGATCTTTTTCCTACAAGGGATCGCTGGGTAAGAGAAAGACCGAAGGACCTTTCCCTTGACGAAAAAGATTTGTTCACATTGAATGAACTGCGGAATGCTGCATCAACGATAAAGTGTGGGAAAGCGCCGGGTATAGACGGGATCCCGAATGATATGCTCAAGATTGTTGTAGAGCTGTATCCTGACTGCCTGTTATCTTTGTTCAATTGCTGCCTTAGGGAGGGCACATTCCACAGGCGGTGGAAGAAACAGAAACTTATTATTCTTCGGAAGGGTATCAAGCCAATAGATCAGACTTCGTCTTATAGGCCGCTCTGCCTCTTGGATACCATGGGCAAATTACTTGAAGGGCTAATCCTCTCAAGACTTGAGAAGCACTTGGCGGCAGGGATAGATTTGTCACCTACACAATACGGCTTCCGGAAAGGACGGTCGACAACGGACGCCATTCTTGAGGTGGTTAGGATTGCGGAGTCAGCCACAAGAGGTGAAGGGAAGAAAGGATTCTGTGCGTTGGTTGCCATTGATATCGGAAATGCTTTCAATTCCGCCAGATGGAAAGATATCATTCAGGCATTGATAGATAAGATCCCCGAATACCTCTTGAGATTGATCGAAGGCTACCTTCACGAGCGGAGTATTGTCTATAGGGACACATTTGTAATAGAGGAAGAAGTAACTTGTGGGGTGCCCCAGGGCTCTAGGTTGGGTCCATTTTTGTGGAATGTCATGTACGACAATCTACTCCACATGGACACTCCCTCAGATACCCAACTTTTAGGGTACGCAGATGACACTCTCATCATCTGTCATAGTAAAAACATCGACTTACTAGAGATGAAAGTAAATGAAACACTCTTTAGGGTGAAAAGGTGGCTTGACAGAAGACTTCTACATATGGCTGTAGATAAGACCAAAGCTGTGTTGGTTACGGACCGGAGATCTTTCCGTTCCCCAATTATTCAAGTGGGTGACGAGATTATCAACTGGAGACGACATTTAACTTACTTGGGAGTCGAGATTGACCACAGGTTCAGCTTTGAGCCTCACTTTAGCAAGATTGCGGATAAAGCAATGAAGACAGGCTCGAACATCTCCAGGCAAATGCCAAACGTGGGAGGCCCGAGAAAGGCGAAGCGCCAAACGATCTCTTGCGTAGTTCATTCCCAATTGCTGTATGCCGCCCCAGTGTGGACTGACAAACTGGGAAAAATTAGTGCGAGACGGAAGTACGCACAAGTTCAAAGGAGGCTGGCGTTGAGAATTGTGTCGGCATATCGTACGGTCTCGGACAGCGCCGTGGGAATTCTGGCTAGAGTACCCCCTATTGATCTGCTGGCAAGAGAAAGGAAAAGTGTGTACGACGAGGTGAAGAGGCTCTCCGTCTCGGTACGCGAAGGACCTCCGTGTCGAATAAAAGAGGACATCAAGAAGAGGGCACGAACGTCTCTCTTGTCAGAATGGCAAGTTAGGTGGAATGGAGACACTAAAGGAAGATGGACTCACCAGTTGATTCCGAACATTGAACCTTGGTTCAATCGAAGTCACGGCGAGGTAAATTATTACCTCTCACAGGTGCTCTCTGGTCATGGCTGTTTTAGGTCTTACTTGTTTAAATTTAAAAGAGCAACCGACCCTCAATGCCCATTTTGTGGGTATGAAGATGACGATGCACTGCACACAGTATTTGTATGCACAGCTTGGGAAACTTGGAGGAGAAATCTGAATGAAGACCTGAAAGTGGACATCTCTCCATTAAACTTGGTGCAGTGTATGCTAAGATCAGAGAAAGACTGGAGTACTATCCAAGAATACCTGACATTAGTCATGAAAAGGAAAGAAGAACGACTTCGTTCTTAAACTGAAGTAAGAGCTCAGGGTAAATTTATAAACACTTAGTTTATAAATTACCCTGCCTGTCTCTCCATGAAGCAATGTCTCGCGATGGTTCCCGTGGAGTGACATATGGGCACAAGAAGAGAGAAGTTTTTTTAATGAGTATACCACCGAGAGTGGCAGTCCCACACACCAGGAATTTTACCACCTGAATCCCTGACGGTGCTTAATGCATTTTTTCCTCTCGCCCCCCCCAAATAATAATAATAATAATAATAATAATAATAATAATAATAATAATAATAATAATAATGACAATAACTTCATTTATGTGGCGAGACTCAGGCCATCAGGCCCGCTCCTCCGCCTAACCACGTAATACATAAATTTATAGATAAGAATTGAAACATTATTCAGAGATACATTGAGTAAATAAAAATAAAATACAACTTACAGATGTCATGACTCTGGGATTACAAGCACGACAAGAATACAATGTCCCAGCATTTGCCTTAAGCGGCCGGAGAAAACCAGAGAAAACAAAGGAAGTGTGCATGCTCTTCAACATTGAGCAACAAAAATAATATATTTAAAATAATTTTAAAAACAAACAAACATTATTGACACTGGAAAACTCTAAAGGTGTGCCCGAAAATAAATTCTGAAATATATTAATTTAGCGATACGCATCAAATGTTAACAAAAAATCTCAAATACATTAATGAATCGTAAAAAAACAATATGAGAATGCACACATCTGCCCAGCCAGGACGACAGCTTACGGCCGATTTTAGTTTACATTATGTACTAGGGGAAAAGACGCATTCAGTCAGAGCCACGACAAGTTAAACAACAATGAATTAGAAGTTACTAGTAGATAACGCAAAAAATCTTCTAACCCTATAATAGACCTAATTCAAATTAATTATACTATTGTTAATTAAATTAAGAACTAACTTAAGAAATCAAAGAAAAGAAAAAAACTTAAAAATGCCATATAATAATTACATTTACCTTACAATTTTGAACTAACTTAAGAAAATACAAGAAATGGAGAAAAAAACTGTTAAAAAGCGATATAAAATATTACATTTACCTTACAATTTTGAACAAATTTAGTACACACTTTCACATTATACAATATCATCTCAGAAAAAGAGTATTTAAATGTTTTTTGAATGATCGAAGTGTATTACATTTCCTAACATTTACTGGAAGGCTATTCCACTCTGTGGTCGTTGCTACCAAGTAAGATTTATTGTAAAAATTTGTGTTGTTCTTAGGAATATTGCATAGCAAAGATTTCTGGAATCTTCTGGTTTTGGGATAAGAAATTGTATGAGAGAGGTTAGTAGGTACTCCCGTATTTAATATTTTGTAGAAAAGGCACAAACTATGAAACATGCGTCGGCCTTTCAAGTTTAATATGTTATTTGCTTTGTAGTATCCCGATATGTGATCATACATTCTGATATATTGAAACCTAACACATGCATTTTGAACTCTTTGAAGAGCATCGGCGATTGATTTCTTTACGTTACCGTACACAATGTCACCGTAATCAAGCAGGGAGAGCAAGAGGGATTTTACTAGTAGTTCTTTGGTTTTGGGTGGAAGGTATTTGTAAGCACATTTGAGTGAGTACATTGAAGCATACACTTTGCGGCAAGTGTCCCGAACATGAGGTTCCAAATTTTGGAATTTATCGATGGTCAGACCGAGATTTTTAACTTGAGAGCATAGAGGAACGGTAGTATTATCTAGTACGATATGATGAATATTTAGATTTTGAAGTGCTTTATGGGACCGACAGGAGCCAATTATAATTGATTGGAATTTTAATGGATTTAGCTTAAGACCGTTTCTCACTGACTATTAAAGTAAAGAGGCCAAATCCTGATTTGTTTTACTAATTAAATGAGCCACTTCAGGTTTCCCGCTGACGTAGATCTGCGAGTCATCTGCATACATATGATGACTGAACCTTGATAGCACCGACAGGATATCATTTTCATAGATAAGGAAGAAAAGTGGACCAAGTACGGAGCCCTGTGGCATTTCACGTGAAACTGGTTTAGGTGACGAGAAAGTATTTTCTACAACTGCGACCTGTTGTCTATTATTAAAATAACTTGAAATCCACGATAAGGTAGAATCAGAAAAACCGAGACATTTTCATTTTGCCAGAAGCACGTCATGGTCTACTGAATTGAAGGCCTTGCTAAAATCTAAAAGCGTTAGCGTGGTTATATTGCCTTCATCCAAAAATTGACGAATGTCTTCGGTGACTCGCAGCAAAGCCGTTTGCGTACTTCTACCTTCCCTAAAACCAGATTGAAAATTATTGAGAACATCATTTATGGCGAGATATTTATTTATTTGTTGACGTACAACTTTTTCGAGGACTTTGGATAATGTTGGTAATATACTGATAGGTCGACAATCTCAAGGATTTAACGAATTTAAACATTTCGGGAGGGGACGTATGTAAGATAGATTCCACAGTTGGAGAAAATATCCGGTTGTTAAAGAAAAGGTTATTATGTGGGTAAGTAATGGAAGAGCATGTTTTAAAAACAAAGTTTAATTGTTTTGCCGTTATTTCGTCAGAGCCTTTTGAATTTGATTTGAGTGCCTTCACTATTTTTTCGACTTCTTGGCAGTCAACATTGTTGAAAATAGAAACTGTTGTCACAGCGAGGTGCATGTGATTCAAGAAAGTGAAGTGATATTTAACAATGGGGTCTATTGTATGTATAGCGGAAGCAAAATAATAATTTAAGTCATTAAGGGTATTTGTAATGAACTGTCATTTGACTTACGTTTGCAAATTCCTAAGTTTTTCAAAGTGTTCCATACTCCCTTCGTACTGGAATTTGTTTGAAAGATTATGATAATAACGAATCTTAACGTTTTTGACTTGTTTTACGAAATTTCTAAGTTTTTTGTAAGACTTACTCCTTTTCATTTTCATCGGTTTTAGTAACTTCAAAACGGCTATATGCGGAATTTCTAACTTTCATAAGAACTTTTATTTCATTTGTAAGCCATGGAGCAGCAGGCCGCGCGACGAGAAGTTTTGAATGGAGCGTGCGTGTTAAAAAGGTTCGTTATGATTCCATTAAACATATTTATTTTCGAGTCTAATGAGTATTGTTGATGAACTTTGTGCCGAGGTGCACGTTCACTGTCGACTGGAAATGCTGTAAAATCTAAATTTTTGTTATCACGGTAATGGATTGTTTTGTTTTTGTATTTAGTACACTTAGCCGAGTATACAACAAAGAGTAAATCATCATTTGTAATACTCGGAACAGGAACTTGTCCATATAGTAATACTTCAGAAATATCTGAAACAATCAAGTGATCAATCCACGATTCTGCTTTAGATGACCTAGGAGTAGGATTCAATTTGAATATTTGCAAATTATACTAATTGAAAGTATGAATACAGTTAGTGGCAGATTTTGTGATGGAATTTTTGAAGTCACAATTAAAATCCTCTATTGTAATTATATCTTGATACTTATCTGTGAATTCTGAAAGTGATTCCTCCAATTCTGACAACAGTCTCATATTTGGAGGCCAATATACAACCCAGACAAGTAAATGTTTTCCCCCAATCACCATATCAACAAACATGTTTTCCAAGCTCGGTGAGTTAGTAGTAGATGTTTTGATTATTTTACAATTTATATCATCACACACAAACATAGCAACACCCTCACCAGATTTCTCTTTTAAATTAATTTTTATTATATTTCTATCATTTCGTATGCATTTATATTTAGGGATCGACACAAGATCAGATGACGCAGTAGATTTCAACCAAGTTTCACTAATTAATAACATGTGTGAAGTTCAGTCTTCTTTTTTAACAAAACAATGTATTTATTCAAAAAATTAAATTTAAAAAGTAGCAGTTTTATTCCCCAGAAGGAAGTGAAGGATATGAGTGAAAAGCATTTTGATGTTGGCGAAAGAACTTTTGCTGTGAAATAATTTCTAATGATTAATTCAAATTTTTTCAGTCAAGGTCATTTTGTCTCCCTTAACCTAGGATACCTTAAAATTATTAACAGTATAATCAATTAAGAAAATATTGTTGATATACCATTTCTGCCTTTGATTACAAGTATTATTTATGAAAAACAGTGACACAATAACGCCATAATAATTTTTTTTGTTAAGAAAATGTTGAAACACTTGTGTTTATAAAGATTTTGTTCCATTATTGCTTCTAATGCCCAAGCTGCAGAAATGTGAAATACTCACCTTGGGCTATCGGGGAATTTTTTCATTGGTACCACTATGAGTTCCCAATGTTACCAACTAATTTTGACTTTAATATAGATCCCAAATCAGAAGTACAACAAAGATCTTGGTCATGTTTATCTGTTACTTTGATTTTGGCCTGGTTCATTGGATAGGGAATTTGATAAGACAGGAATTATTATTTGAGGATTTCATTTTAGGAAACATTCAACCAAGGTTCCTTTACGTGCCCCAAACAAGACATTGCACACTGAAAATTTTTGTCCTCCAAAAATCAACCAAACCCAGCTGTATTGAACCCTATAATCCCAGGTTTTGGAAGTCAACAATTATACTATTACATTGAAAAAATTATTTACATTATGTAAAAATATTTTTTAAATATTTTAGTGAGAAGAGTATATATAAAGCAAGTTATGAATGTAAATTATGGAATTACAATAAAGATAGAAGTAAATGAATAGGTCACTAGAAAAAGGTTCCAAATCTAGAACACAAAATTTTTCAGGAGAGACAAAAAACTAATCACAAGTTTATTTATATACAGAACTTAAACTTTTGGTGGTAGAGAAGCATATTTAAGATGATCTTTCTATAAATTCAATGTTGTACATCCAGTACTTTATAATATATTTTATTGTATAAATTTGGGCTCCTTTTCTTCTGAAGACATTTAGGCAATATAAAATTTTTAAAAATATTTTTATTACACTTCCAAACAAGTAGAATTTAAGCCATTAATGGTGTGATGCAAGAAATCTGGCATACAGTTTTGTCGTTCAACAATCAATCGAAAGATAGCTTGAAGGATAAGCTTGACAAAATGAAAATAGTACTATCATTTAACAATATAAACTGTATCTGCCCGAGGAATAGATGTTACCATTTAAGAGTTAAATATGTACCCCTCTGCAGCATTATGTGTGCTGTCAAAGTTTAACATTGGCCTGATTTCATCACTACAGGAACAAATCTCGAAAGCTGTATGTATTGTGAAATATGTCAAATGAATCCTCTTTCTAAAAAGCATTTTAGTTAATATCCATTATTAGTGTTACAGTCATACATTCTATTGCAGGACATTGCCTCCCACTTGAAAGGTGGTGGGGGTTTGTGTCTATGTCCTTGTCTTGAAGATCATTTTGACTCAGAAAAGTTACAGTTCATTGAATATTATTCATTTAATACTTTTCATGAAACACTCTTCATGAACACTTTTCATTAAACTCTGTTTATATTAGCCACTGTTCATTTAATTCTATAGACATTCTAAAGTACTGTTTAAAGTATTGACTATCCAGCTTGACTCTGCCTTCCACTCATCCCTGTACTTTGCTATCCTTGACCGTAGATTATCAGCACCTGTTCTAAATTTGTCACACAGGCAGTTCTTTTGGCATCCAACAATCTTTTCTCCAGTTGTAAGATACCAAGATCTCCCTTTGTCTGCATTTGTGTGAACCCATCCATATGACATGTCATCCCCACCTTCATTTTATTCTTCTTACTAATTTTGACTGCATCTATTATTTTATCTTCTTCCTAAGATCTTCATTCCTATTCTGTCCCAGAGCATTACACAAACCAGTCTTGTTTAAATTTTTATTTGCCAAATTCTTTAATAATTAGTACCAGCATTGGCAAAGAGTGATATTGTCTAAATGTACAGTACAACAGGAATGCATGAATGCTAAACAACTTTTTTGATTTTCATACCTTCCTATTTATTGGCCATAATGAAGCTTAAACTCCACTATTGTTCCCAGCTTTAGAGATTCTGTTCAAATATTTTTTTGTCTGTTTGTAAAATATACTAGCTGCTAAACATGAGTATTTATAACAAAATCTATGATGGTAACTTCAATTTTGACAGAAATGTAACCACCATTTGTCATTATTTTTGTGTTTATGCATATTTACTTTAATGCATTCCTGAGATAATTCCTTCAGTTTCTTTCAAACTCTATAGAAGACTTGGCAAATATAACTACATTATCTGTGAACCCAAGATTTCTCTGCTGTCTTCCACCTGTGTTAATCTCATAATTCCGCTTTATTTCTCGGATAATTTCCTATAGTAAACTAATGAACACCAGAGGCAAAAGTAGGTCTCCTTGATAAACTCCACAGTTTTGTTTAAATTTTTCTCCTATTTTCACAGTAGCTCAGCTATTCACGTATGATTTATTCAAAATTGTGACTAATTTTGTTAAGACACAACAGTGTTTTCAGTGTAAGTAAATGTTCCACAAAGTCAAACATTTAGTTAAAAATGATGAAGGCAATGTTATCCATAAGACTTAATTCTTGTGCTTTCTCTAGTACTTCAATCTTAACTTGTTAATGGTCAGAAGTTGAGAAGGTTGAAAGAAATCCTACTAGTTCAACTGATAGCTGTTCTTCTACTATGGATTTTAGTCTTCTTGAGATAACTTTGGAGAACAGTAATATATTCATGCTGAAGAGTAAACTTTTTATTACTTGCAGTTTATACATGCTGTAACTATTGTAGCGTCGCCTGGTCCGGCGCCGGTGCGTCGGGCCGCTTCGGGGAAACCCGCGTTAAGCCGGATGTGGATGGGGGTGGAGGGTGGCGGCGCCACGCCGCGCCGGTTGGAAAAGCCCTTAGGAATCCCGGCTGGAATTTCCATGAAAAGGACGCGCGCGGAGGCGAGTTTAAGAGATGTCGGTTGCAGCCTGGAAAGGCTGGCCAGCGAGCCGTATGACGCCCGCTCCTTGTAGGGTGGGGGCGAGCCGTCGGATATTTAAGACCGCGCCGACAGGCGCCTCGGGGGATACGCTGGGTGTCGAAAGACGAGAGGTATCTCCAGTGCTATCATTGCACGTGATCTTCGGGTCGAAGATCGGTTTGGCGACAAGCCATGTAACTGGTATAGTTACGGGACTCTATGTCCGACAGCTTCGCACCTCGCGTTGCTTTTTGCTGCTTCCGAAGCAGTGGTTCTGGGCGAAGGCCTAGGGACGGTCGCGGGGTTTCGCGGCTAAGAGAACTGAAAGGTTGCCAAGGGGTTAGATTTTCGTATTATAATCATTGTACATCAATTGTAAATATTCTGTAAATATATTGTATATATCAATCGGAACAGTCGTCTGTGTTTTTCATCCTAGTACGTCACACTATTAAAGTCTTGTATATAGTTTTGTATCATTAGAGGTCCATTGTAAAGATATATCTTCTTTTTCCAGAACATCATTGAACTGTCTTCTATTATCACATGCACTTTCACTCCCATTATCTCATGCAACAATGAGTGGAAACCAAAAAAGTGCTTTATGATATATGGTTATAAATTAAAATTTAGTTCATTTAAGTTCTCAGAAATCTGATGTGATGGACAAAATCTAAATACATATTAGTTTTTGATTTATCAGATTGTATAATAATAATAATAATAATAATAATAATAATAATAATAATAATATTTTTACTTCTTCGCCCTACGAATTTCTTTGCAAGAAGCTAAAGTTGTATAACCGTGCGCCGAAAACGGCGAATTTTCGCCAGACTATTTCATTCATGTGGTTTCGACCAATCACATTGAAGAATTCGTAGCTTAAGAGCCAATCGCTGCTGTAATCCTCCTCGCGTTTTATCGCTTTTGTCTTATCGCCACCTCGTTGCTGGACAGGCATAATGATCGAGGAGAACTTAAGACATACGCCACATTTGAATCCGGCTGAATGACAGAACCAAGGGGTTATAATATATTTGTTGTATAAGACTTTAAATAATGTCAAATGAAGTTTCTCGAAAATTCAACAGTTTTCTGTTAAAATCATGCTGATCATGCTCTGATTTTCACATTTTTAGAAATGCTCAAACGCAATTTTCTCAAAAATGGCTACAAATTCTTTCAATGGATAGTGGTAATGGCACTATTATGTAATATATATCACAAAATCATTGTAATATATATATATATATATATATATATATATATATATATAATCAAAACTACGGAATCAATCATATTCTCCTTTCCTAAAGATGTGGCCTCACCATTGGATCAAAACGAAGCACCTATTGGATTATCTTTAGATCTTTCAAAAGCTGTTGACGTCATTGATCATGACATTTTACTTTCAAATTTACCTTCATATGAAATCCGTGGTATTGCCCTAGATTGGTTATGTTCGTATCTTAAACAACGATCTTAGAGAGTAGAAATTCCTTACTGGAATAATGGAACATTATGTACACACCTTTCTGACTCTGCCAATTGCACGCGGAGTCCCTCAGGGATCAATTTTAGACCCTATTCTCTTCCTACTATAACCGATAAGACGATGATTCGAAACGACCGGGAGCGATAGCTCAGTGCATCAACTGATGTCACTGCAGAGCCTGTGACCGGGAGGTCCTAGGTTCGAGTCCTGACGGCGGCAGGATTTTCGGCACTAGCTTTCCAGCTAGGTCGAGTTCAGTCGCTGTCTGGAGGAGAATTCTAGCGGCCGGCTGCTCTGATCGGTAGTTTTCCGTGGTTTCTCCGATCAACACCCGGCGAATGCAGTATCCTAACAAACAGGCCACGGACCGCGCGCGATCTGTCCTTCTTCCTTGTCCTATCCTATCCTCTCCCCTTACACACGCACTTACACTAACATGCACTACACTACCACATTCCGGGAGACCGGTCGGGAGCTTAGAGTTTGTCCTGGCTGGGGCGGTGCCCCGCTGGGGGGAGAGTCCTGGTTAGGGGGAACCCCACTAGCCGACGGTAGGTCGGCGCCGGAATATGTGGTATCATGCAGCGGGGGAAGATCACCGCCATCTCCCGAGGAAAAACACTAACTACACTTACGGGACTAATGACAAAAGCATATGACGCGCCCGGAAACACGAAGAAATCAATCAATCGAACGATACGAAACGGAAGAACAGTTCTTCTTGCGGATGATAGAACATTCTTTGCAATAAAGAAACCGTAAATAGTACAATATCAGATGTTTCATTTTGGTTTCGAAAATAACAATTAATAGTAAATGAAAAGAAAACTGTTTTAATGTAGTTTTCCATTTCAAATAAACAATTCTGTACTCCATTGAAAATGAACGGTGTACCATTGACTGATGTTAAATAACAAAATTTTAAGGCGTCTCATTTCAGTCAAACCTCAAAAGGAACGTCCAAATGAATTGAACATACAATTAAGCTCATTATGCTACGTGTTCAGAATTCTTTCAAATTCAGTCAGCCGTCATAGTTCTCGTTGTGTATATTTCGGGAATGTTCATTCTCGCCTGAGATATGGAATAATATTCGGAGGAAATACATCTTATAGCTCCCAGACTTCTAGATTACAAAAAAGAATTATACGAATAATAACCAAATCCCACCCACGTGATTCTTGTAAGTCTCTCTTCATTAATCTAGGAATTTTACCGTTACCTAGTCTCTGGTTTTACAAAATAGTGTTTTTTTGTCAAAAATGACTTGCTTTGGGCGGAAATATATTTTCAGAAAACGCCGATGTCTATAACTATAACACTCGACGTAGTAGTCTTATCCATCAGGGGACAGTATCAACAGCTTATTACATAAAATTCACATACATTACATGCAGTGGTGTCACCTGCTTAGTGATCATGGGGATGCGATCAGTTTTATGGATTAAACAAGGTAGACCAATTAAGGTGTCAATCCATATTATGATGTACATACCTACTGTACCTTCTTTGAGAATTGCTAATTGAGCATTGCTTGCTCTGACGATAATAAATAAAACAATAACACGCGCATACATGTGTAGTGTGGTCAAACTTCCCCTCCGCCAACCCGCTATGGAGGCCACAGTCGTTAGCACGTGACCACTGGGAGGCGATGGCGAAGCTTTGGGAGGGGGAATACAGAAGCGCCAATGAGAAGTCCGAGATGCGACAATCAGCGTCGCATCACCGTCGGCCGAAACCTCGCATCTTGCACACAGCACATGGTGAGAGTTCAATGACCTCGGTAACGAATCGATGCTGTCGAAGGGATGTTTCTTGGACCGTCACATCCATGGAGGTGACAGACGCCTACCGGAAAGCGCATGAGGAAAAAACAAAAAGTACAAACGGAACAGAGGGATGTAATTGAGGAATAGAAAAGTATTTTAACAAAAGTTTTAAAAGAGACGAAAAACTTAGGGATGCGGCGCATCACTCGCATCCATTGAGCCTACGCCACTGAATACATGTACTACTTATTTTACAACACTTTGCCAGATATTAAACGATTGAATTCGATACAGAAGTTTAAATCCTAAGTGAAATCGTTTCTGCTGCATAACTTTCTTTACAATTAGCGACTATACTGAGCATCAAAAGGTCATTAATTTTAACAGTGATATTTAATGTATTATTTACCATTTGGACTGTGTATTTCTAAACAACTTGTAACAAGTATTGTTCTGCAGTTTCCGGGTCAATGACCTCCATCTCGATCAGGTTTTTCGTCCAGTTTTGCTGATCCTTTGAACAAATGCTGAGATGGCCCCTTGTTTTGCTTCTGGACATAAATGTAACTTCATTATCTGTGCACGTCATCTAGAATTCAGTGGGAAATATAGTTATGCAAATTATCGTTCTCCATGATGTCGTTGCAGGACATGATGAGGGATTAGAGCCCAAATGTATAGCTGATTTACCCTTGGAAATAGATTTTATTTCATTGGAGCGAATACTTTTGTTAACAATCCTTGCAAAAAAAGTTAATTTTCTTTCAGTATTAAATAAAGTAGTACATGGCTTAGGGTAGGAATCACAGAATTTTGGAAACGTGCACCGAATTCACTTCTTCCCATAGGTTTTAGATGTTTTTGACGTAAAATAAATAAATCAATAAATAAATAGTAAATAAATAAACCTGGGAGATAAAATCCGGTAGGTCTGCGCTTGATTTAACTATCCAGGGCGGGAAGATCACAACTACCTCCCGAGCAAAAATAGGTACTACACATTCCGGACTAATGACCTTAGGAGTTGGTGCGCCAGGAATCACTATCAATTAATCAAACTATCAATCTAACAGTAGCCTTCTCCGCTGCCCGTCTTATGTGTTTACCGAAGGGAAATTTGGTGTCAAACGTGAAGGAAACGTATTTCACGGATCGCTTCGTTCAGATAACCTCAGTATCGACAATCATGGGAATCAGCGTCGGGATCTGCTTTCTTGTCAAAACAACGAGTTCAGTCTTTTCTGTAGCAAGGCCAAGCCTGTGATCCTCCATCCATCTTGTAGCTCGTCTCATCACCTGATTAAGCTTCCACTGGAGTTCTGTCACCGTTCGTGCCTGGATGACGGCTGCAATGCTGTTGGCGAACCCTATCAGGGCAGTGTCTTCAGGCATCTCCATCTGAAGTACGTCGTCATAGGAGACGTTTCATAGGTATGGTCCCAGGATCGATCTTTGCGCTACTCCCGCCGTAACGGCTCTGTTACGGTGGCCGTCTGTGGTGTTGTAGACTAGTTTCTTCTCCCTCAAGTAGTCACGGAGGATTCGTAGGATATAGAGTGGTACCTTGAACTTCTTGTCGAGGAACATCAAGATATCCGTTCATTTAGCCGAGTTGAAAGCGTTCCGCAGGTCTAGTGTTGCTAACAGCACTATTTTACGGGAGTGGTGGTTCACCTGCCGTGTGCCTTCAACGGCTTCCACTACAACTTTGGCTGCATTCGCAGTTAATCACCTAGTCCTGAAACTGTATTGACTGTCCGATAGGTTTCCGCCAGCGCGGATCGCCATCAGCAGGTGTGGTTTGAGCAACGTGTCGAGTAGCCTTCCAGCCGCGTCGGGCAAGCAGAGGGGCCTGTAAGACGATAGTAGGTGGGGTCCACCCTTACCCTTGTCAATAAGGACCAACTGCTGCTTCTTCCATCACTTAGGGAAGATACCCTCTCTTAGGCAGATGTTATACCTGTGAAGCAGGAGAATTTGGGCATCATCGCTTTGCTGTTTTCAGGACTTCTGCTGGTATACCATTAGGCCAATGGCGGTGGTTGAGTTACATTTAAGGGCGTTGCAAAATCAATGGTCGTATGGGGGGGGGGGGGGGCTCTTCCTCTCCAGTATTTCCGGATCGATTAATGGACATAATTATTAAAACTGTCTAAGATAGTTATACTTTAAATTTCAAATATATTTTAAAATATTTGGATTTCTATCGAATAATTAAAAGTGTGAAAGTGAAAAAACTTAAAATCATTAATAAAACAGAATGAAACGAAAAATCCTCCTTTCTATTCTCAGAAACTGATTATAGCCTTTTCTCGGATGCTCCACCCACATCTGACAAAGTTTCGTGAGCGCGATGCGCGCAGTCGCTTCGGTATCGAGCTGAGGTCAGCGGCGCATCCGTCGCAAGACGACAGGTCGGCAACTGCAAGGCCCACGCTGCAAGTCCGGCGTATCGTATTCAATGTACGCAACCACTGATAGTGGATGTTGGGCGTCTGCTTTTGTGCGGTGAAGGGGCACGCTGTTTTCTGTGCTACTGACTTGCAGCCTGACCAGAGAGTTTGTGAAGAAAATTAATATTTCTGAAACTAATAACCAGTCTTGAAAATAATGCTTTAATTTCTCCTTTATTGCTTTTCATTACTTTTGGCCTTGACCCTTCTGAACGTACCAGTCTCCATGTTACAACAGTTTAATTAGGCAACATTCCGAACGGGACATTTATTATCAATTTTATCACTCTACCCAGAAATGAAGAAACTGTTATCTTACCTTGTTTACGTGAGTTGAACATCCAATCGAGGATTTCTCAGAGACACAAACTTCTCCATCGTTCATTGAAGATTGTGGTTTCACGAATAAGTTGCTTTTCTACAAGTATTCGACAGCATTGCGAAGGCGCACGATCTCTCGGTTGTCTCTGTATTTCTATGAAATGTTTTTATCCACTTCATGGTTGAAAATGATCGTTCAGCTTCTGAATAAGTCATTGGAATAGTGAGAGGAATTCGAAGAAGTTTGCAGACCTCTGGAAACATTTCTTCCGACATTTAATTTTGCGTCATTATTTGAAATAGTGGTATCGCTCCTATTGCATTTCTAAAGTTGCTTCTCTTGTTCATTCCTTGCAACAGTGTTCTGTGCTGATTTGACGACCCTTTGAAAATGGTTGCACCTTCTATATGATTTTTAAAGCACCGTCAGTGGTGCCAACGGAATCCATTAACCGTCGAATTATCCCAAGGTTTTCAAATGGTTCTCTTCCGACGTGCCCTCGCCACGCAAGCTCAAATGCAACCGGGAGCGGTAGCTCAGTGCATCAACTGATGTCACTGCAGGGCCTCTGACTGGGAGGTCCTAGGTTCGTATCCTGACGGCGGCAGGATTTTCGACACTAGCTTTTCATCTAGGTCGAATTTAGTCGCTGTCTGGAGGAGAATTCTAGCGGCCGGCTGCTCTGATCGGTAGTTTTTCCGTGGTTTCTCCGATCAACATCAGGCGAATGCCGGAGCAGTACCCTATAAAACGGGCCACGGACCGCGCGCGATCTGTCCTTCCCATTCCTTGTCCTATCCTCTCCCCTTACACACACACTAACATGCACTACACTGCCACATATTCGGGGAGACCGGTCGGGAGCTTAGAGCTTGTCCCGGCTGGGGCGGTTCTCCGCTGGTGGGAGAGTCCTGGTTAGGGGGAAACCCCACTAGCCAACGGTAGGTCGGTGCGGGATCATGCCATTCAGCGGGGGAAGATCACCACCATATTCCGAGAAAAAAACATGCACTACACTCACGGGACTAATGACCAGAGCAGTTGATGCGCCCGGAAAAATGAAAAATCAATCAATCAATCAATCTCAAATGCACCCCAAAATTTGGCACAGTTTATTAGAGTGTCTCATCTTACACACTTCATCGTTGTCGTTTTACAGAGAAACGATAACTGTCGTCAAGCTGAGTAACAAAGTTCAAGCGTCCCAGTAAAGTCTGTTCAACACTAATGTTGTGAAGATGTGTGCTTGATCATTTTCTCATTGAAATGATTCATGTCATTATAACCGGGTGTGGTCTTTGTCCACACATTTTCCTCCTTGCTATATAAGATGCAAGGAAAACAAAATAGTACATTTTCCCCTCCCACCCATATAGTCACTTGTGTGTCGAATGAATATTAGCATTGATTCATCGACGAAACTGGCGTTTTGCTGATTTCACAGTTATTTCAATTTTCTTCAAGCTTCTTGATTGAAATAATTGAACACCAGCATGTATGCACACTATAACTAAAGCACTATTCAATCCCGAGATGTAAAACACATTTTTACATTGATTTTAAGTCGGCCCTCACTAGCCTCATCAGATGCAAAACTTACGTTTCGGGAATCGTATCGGGGACACTGTTTTACCGATAGCGCGGCGGAGACTTCGTCTCGGATTTGGGTGACGCGATAGCCTGATAGTGCTGCGCCAAGCGGCGTTCGCAGGGTAAGTGTGAACATGATCTGATGAAAGCGCCCAATGAAAACACTGAAGCAAAGTCACGTGGTATCCAATGGTCTTTATGGGACGAGGTCTGAGCGAGGCGTTGTTTCAAAAACGTGAACAGTGATATAGCCACATGTTTTCGTCAATGTAATACTGGTATGGAAATTATGAAAGAGAAGAAGAAGAAGAAGCTCATTAACAGTCAAACTATTAATGAGATTGTAATAACGAAGTGAATATTATATTTTGTACAATTTTTTGGGTGTTGCGTGAACCTGCGAACCTTAAAAAAACCGCCCCTGCATTAGGCTCTTAAGCCTTCCTGTTCTGGAGGCTGATGGTTGCTCCTCTGAGTTCTCGTTCTTCGAAGGGCGGGATGTCTATACTATCTTCGACGTGCATGTCCGTCAGTCTAAGCGGGTGTCTGAGAAACAATGCGTCTGCAATGAGACGCATGGAATCAGCGCCGAGGTTTCCCTCCGGTGTCCGCTTCCTGAGTTTTCGGGTCACTATCTTGTAGCCCTGTCAATATGAGTCTCTGTCGACTTCTCCGACTTCCAGCACTGAGATTTGCTTCGGTCGAGCACCCTTCTCAATTTCTTCTTGGCCTCCTTGTGTTGAGCGGACAACAACGCGGATTCAGGTCTCATTCTGGCTCTTTGGGCCCATAGTCGGAGCTTGAGACAGTTTTTTCCTCAGCTCCGCTATCTCTTCCGTCCACCAGTAGGTTGCCCGTCCGCCAATAGGCTGCCCGTCTGCCGTTCCGAGGTTGCGTCGTGTGGGGCGGTGATGCGTCGCAGGCCTTGTGCACTTTCGTTTTAAAGCCATCTAAAGCCACCAGCCCAAAAACCAATATCAATCAAGCCATACCCAAAATTAAAGGCTATTTTCAGGCTAATTAATTGCTGTATATCCCGAATTTTAGGCCTTTTTGGATTTCCCAAATTCGTGGGCGCTGCTAGCTTTAGCCTAAAGATTTTTTCCTAGAACCTCAAATTAGCCTTAAAGTTTGGATAGGGTTTCGTATTTTTCTACGTTTTTTTTTTTAAATTCTGATATTTATTCCCCCATACGAACGTATATTAACTGTTTCTCTTTGTACAACCCTGAGTTTTGGAATATGAATGCCGTAGTTTTTTTCTCAGAGCCTGAAATTAGCCTTAAATTTTGGGTGGGGTTTCATATTCTTGAATTGATTTTGAGATGAATTTTCTAGGTGGCCGCTGTTAACTTTTGACTAAATCTAGCAGCGCCACGATTTTGGGAAATCAAAAAGAGCCTAAAATTCGGGAATAGAGAATTTAATTAGCCTCAAATTAACCTTTAATTTTGGACATGGTTTGGTTGCGATTAGTTTTTGGGCGCTGGTGGCTTAAGATGGCTTTAAAACGACTTTGTCCTACAAAATGGTCATCACAGAATGATACCTTAAGATTAGGGTATTTTAATATTCTGGAAGCTTTAATAAAAATTAAATTTTCTACCGAAATGTCTGATGCGAATGAAGTCCATAACTTGAAAAAAGCGATTATTTCATTCCATTACATTAAATTACATTCCAAAATACTATCATCAACTAACATTGTTTCGAAATACCTTCAAAGCCCTGAATTGAATTTGCAAGTGGCACAGAATTTATTCGATGGAGCTTGGAAAGAATAGAAAATTATTCGGAATCACTATGATGATTTGAAAAATGATGGAGTAGAATTATTCAGAAGCTGGGAAATAGAAGTGAAATTTAGCGATAAACGAGTGAAGAAAACGAAAAGACATTTTGACAAACTTTGCAATGACCTATGACTCGCTGATGGCAAAGGATACAAACATAATGTTTACTAGGGCTCGAGCTTTTAGAAGCTAAAACACGTAAAATATTAATTTTTTATGTTTAAAAGTGAAAATTATGTGTTAAAACGACGACAATATGTATTTATTACCCATATGAAAATCAGTAACCATCATCGAGACTAGTGTCGATGTGAAACGTGACGTTTTCTTTATCACTGTACAGGGTGGCCAGCGAACCTGGAATCCTTGAAAACCGGGAAAAAAACGGGAAATTGAGTGAGCCTGGAAAAACCGGGAAAAAACCGGGAATTTGTTTTGAAAACCGGGAATTTTTCGTTGTTTGTATTTTTGCAAATTTCAGGGTTATGGCATATTATCTTCACATATTAGATCAATAATGCATAAAATTACAAATATCAAGGATGCTTTATTTTTTCCCTCACTTGGCTTGCTTAATCTATTGTTAATGAATATTAAGTTATTCAGATTGTTACTTCTCTTGAATTAATTTCTTTCTTCTATCTCCTTGAATACTATACCTAATATTTCAAAGGAAACATTCTCAGAATTGAGAAATGATAGTATAAACGAACGACGCCTTTAATCACAGCCTGGCCTTTCTACTTAACAGAAACAGGAGTCCACTCAAATTATGTTCTTGGAACATCGATTTTGTAAAATCAGTCGCTTCTTATCTACTACTCTCTATCACTTCTCTTATTCATTTTGCATGCAGTTTGCGATCAGTTAAAATCCGTTTGTTCGACAGAAGAAAACGAATTTCCTGTAATTAACATTTATTTTAGTACGTATTTCGGTTTGTTAGGTAATGTTTTACATAATTTCACTAATTTTAAGTGCATATTTTTGATATTTAACTTTTTTATCAATATTTTTGCTTATTAAGTTTTTAGTGCATATTTTGACTGCATAAAATCATCTCTAATTATGATTCTTAGAAATAAAATAAAGGATTCTTTTGTTTTTACATGATCTAATCCTTTGTGTTATATACATTGTTTTACCGGAAAAACATTTAATTTTCTTTTTTGATGACGAAACCACTTGTTAAAATGAAATAAAAGCGTCAAAAATGTGAATTATATTCATTGTTTGTATCGAAATTATTGTAAATCCCGACATACATGTAGCAACTAGTTCATGAATAATTTTATGTGTCTCGAGAGGGCAAAATGCGGCGCCCGAATTTAAACGGAGATAGCCGAACAGGCCAGCGAGCCGAGCGGTTGTCGAGCGACTCCGATCGGACTTCCATGGCGCGAAGCTTTAATTCGACATTTGTCAGAAATTTAATTTTTTTATTTTACAGTGGCCGTTAACATAATTAACTTGCATTCGTCAGAAATTTTGAACGTTTAAAATTAATATTATTGATTAAAGAATTATAATTAATTGCCAGTACTGCTTATATTTTTTTATGCTAACTATTTTAATAATTTGTTATCTTTTCCACATCACTTGATTGAAGCAACCTTTCGCGCGGTTTTTAAGTGGTATCTCCAGTAGGCCTATATTCACTCTCTAAAATACAAATAAATTAATGTATTTATAGTTAATATATAATATATCAGTAATACATACACGACTGAATACATTGTTTATTTTTAGTAAACAAACTACGCAAACGTGTATTGTTTGTGTCAGTGTTCGCATTTCCTGTAATGGTTAGAATTTGGGCACTGTTGTCACTGAATCCTAAATCTTTAATTGCAATTTCATATCTAGTAATTTTGATTACCTACTTTGAAGTAAGTATAGACCAAGAAGGTACATTTATTGTAATATCTAAGCTGAATGAATTAATTAAATTAAGAAACTGTTCTTGCTCGCAAGATTCCACCAGATACTCTGTTAAAATCTCCACTTACAAAGAATTCAAAAGAGCGTTTGCTGCCTTCGTTTGAAGTTACTATCTCTGTTGATTGCTGTCTGTATGATTGTAGAGTTTAGTCATTGAGTCTGCGGCTAGTAGAGGAGAGTAGAGCATTGTAATGGGTGTTGTTATTCTTTGTACGTGTGTGTATTTACAGTGTATTTTAGATAAAGAAGTAATGTATAAAAAATCTGGCGTTACTAAATATCAGAGCGTATGAACATTCTTTTCCACGGGTCGCACCTGGTCCAAAAGTTAACACAAACGCATTTTGCACTTGGTGCACAACCACTATAAATATAATTACAATGGGGAAAAGTGTGCTAGAAAGCCACTGCAAATCGGCAAAACACGCAATCGCATGTGAAAACAGGCGTAAAAGTGTGCCTTTAGATATGTTTCTCCAGTGTGGGACTGTTTCAAGGCCAGGAACTTCCAGTTCTTCTGGAAACGGAAGATCACAAGGTAACTCATATAATATTTATTTTCAAAACCAATGAAATAAAACTATTGTACTAGTACATATATTCTGTAGGAATTATTAGTAATCCCTTCAAGTATGCAGTAGTATGTTGGATGTTTTGCAAATTGAGAGATCCTCGTCCCATGTGATATAGGTCATATTTTACGAAATGTGAAATAAGACGTAGTTGAACATTGTTTTGATTGAAATTCTGTGAATTTAAGCATGTTGTGGTATACAATCTTCCAAATACTCAATACTGTGATATTGTCTTATTCATTGAATGTAGATTTAAAATGATATATTAAACTACTTGGAATTGATGTAAAGTGATGTATTATCTTATTATGGCCTCGAGGATAACTAAGGATATGCGTGTTTTACTATTTTTTTAAAAATCATTTTAAAAGTTTGTTTGAAAACTTGTTTCAATAAAAAAGTTCGTTGGAGATTCTAACTTCACTTTCGCTCATGTATATTTTTTAATAAATGGTTTGCTCAAACGTAGTGTAAGTTGGTGAGAGTAAATTTGGAGCTACGAGGGTATCTTCTAGCGTCAGTTTCGGTCATGTAAAATACTAAAATTCCTCATTGCATTTTGGGAACTAGTGTTTTCTGTTGGACGAGTAATTCCACGAGTTTCGTTCAAGTTCTCTTACACAAATTACTACACTCTCTGCGGTGGGAAAAGGGTGCTGGTAACATAAGGTTATGTAATCATTCAAAGAAATGTATATACCAGACTCAAAAAATGAATACATATGGGGAACAAAGGGTATAGCCGAATAAGGTGGTGAAAAGTGCCCCCAAACCAAATCGATAATCGCGATGCTCGTATGAAAGAGAATATAAAATGATGTAGATTCACAAAAAATCAGTCACCTAGGGCAATTGTTGCAGCGATACAGCGAGAAACGTGTTTTCCATGTTTTTTTTTTCTTGGTTTCTATTGCGTGTATCAGGCTGTAAAAAAAATGGAGAGACGGGGAAACATTGTTGAACTTTAAAATATTTTTGTCTACCAATTTTGACGCCAAATTCATGTAGAAAAAATAAATAAAGTTTTGAAATTAATTTTCGACGTTATAACGTTAGAGTACTATCTCGATTTTTTCCCCTAAAATGGGTCTTACAACATTATATAATATATATTTTTTCAGATGTTTAAACATTGTGGATGGTAGTTAAAAAAATTAAAACAATTTTTTTCAGTTTAAACATTTGAAATTCGCGCCAAAGTGTGATTGGAAAAACTTGTTTCACCAATGTTTAAACAGTTTATATTAAAATTATTGTAAGGTCTCGCTTACCAGGATCATTTGGAACTTCTGCTGGAAAATGTTTGTTTTATGTGGAAAGTATTTATATTATCGAAATATAAACATCGCATCCCTTTTGTTTGTAGATTTATCTATTGTTTTTAATATGAATCAAATTAGTCGGTTCTGGGTATATTAATCATTTATGCTTGTGTAATATAAATCAAATAGCTTAGTTGTAGATTTATTAATCATTGACAATTAGACATAGACAATTAATCATTGTCACTTTCTTCAATAACTGGGATCACGAATTGTTTAGAAACAGTATACTCAAAATTTATGTTTTTTCAACATTTCTATTTAAAATTACTTGTTTAACAATTTTCGTCAAGTAACGAGCGTGTGTCAAATGTGAGTTTAAGTGATTGCAGCTGTGTGGGAGAAGCATCCCAGGGTGCAACTTCCGTTCGCACGTCGACAATATCGTTTCCCATGGTGGAAAGAGATGGGTGGGCTACTTCGGTGCACCAATTTTTTGTTCGTTCTGCGCAGCACCAGTTTCCGTCAATGAACCATGTGACCACTTCGTTTGAAAAGCGAGACCAGACGTCGGTCGCCATATTCCATGGAGTGCAAGAAGTGTTGAGAAACACTTTTTAAGTGGCATAAATGGACAATTTTCAACGGTGACCGACCAAAGTTTCCAAAGCTTCGAAAACAGTAAAAGTCCACATTAATGCCAAAAGAGTTTCGTTTATTTAAATTCTAGAGTATTAATATACAATAAAATTTATTTCCACCCTCGTGTTCCTTGTATATTTTTGACTATATGTAAATAAATATCAATTTACATTTCTTTATTATATCTTATCACTATTTACATAACTTTTAATTTCCTTACTACAATCACTTATCAATTGAATTGCTTTTGAAGCTATTGTTTTCTATATTTGGGAGGCATGTTGTGGACTTTCGTTTACAATAATAATGATAACACTTCAAGTATCTGTTCCTCCTACTGTACATGTGGAGAGAATTTGTCAATTAATAAATACAACTAAATAATGTGGTGTTGAAAAACTATTTTAGATTGTTGCAGTTTGCAGTATTGTGGCACTTTGAAATCGTGTAGAGACCTTTCTCTTGTCAATTTGATTGGTGATTTACGAAATTAGTAAAAATCAAATGGTATATACGATCTCAACGATATTTTGAGATTATCGATAATCTATGGGCTGCAATAGATTTTGAATATCTTTCATAATCAGAGATAGCTAGAATAATGGCGTGAGTTATTAGAGAATTAGAGAAATCCTAATTTATTTGTATCAAAAAAATTGGATTTAGTTCGTAAAACAAATTTTTAAAACAGTTCAAATGATGCAAATCAAGGGCGTTTTAAGTGTTTATGTGAATAATGTGACCATGTTCTATATTTTGATAGAGATTAAAGTTACACGTTACTTGGGATCACATTGAGCAAGATGTGATTCAGGACCTGGAAAATGAATGATCTTAAACCTGGAAAACCGGGAAAAAACCTTGAATTTCAAAAACCCAGAACGCTGGTCACCCTGCTGTACATTTCGTCAGTGCAACCTGAAGTAGTTTGGGTGCTGCTCGTGTTATGAGTGTATGTTATCGCGCAATGTTATTGCCTGAACCGACAGTAGTGTTAGAAATGCCCCTCAGACGTTCCACATGTGATGTGTGTCCACCACTGCTTCCCAAACTGGCATGTCTTTCACCATATATCCAAAAATTTTAAAGTATTGAACTTTAAAATAATCGAAATATTAATTTATTCATATAAAATTGAACACAATATGTAATACTTGTTTCCACGAAAATATTTATTTTATGGTACTTACTCAAAATATTTACTTTTGGTGATATATAGTTTGGTATATGGAAATCATGGGCCTCTACTTGAATTTCCACTTTACTTTCAATGCTCAAGATTCTTTTTCTTCACTTCACAATTTAGGCTACTGCCTGTTCCATCCTCACAGTGTCACTCCATCTTTTCCTTGGTCTTCCTACATCTCTTCTTTCTGGTGTGTAACACAAAGCTACCTTTGGAAGTCTATTTTCACTCTTTCTCTCTATATGTTTTAGCCATCTTCATCTATAGACTTGCATTCTAGTATTAACTGCAATCACTTGTAGCTCTTTTCTTATTTCATCATTTCTTATTGTCTTCTCTTTTACACCCTTTTTATTCTTCTCAGAAACTTCATCTCACTACTGTGAATTCTTATTCAAGTTCTTTGTGTAGGTACCCGTTTCACTCACAGAGTAATGTAGAAACTGCCATTGTATTGTAAAATGTTACTATCGTTTCTGGCCTTGTTTTATTTTTTAAGATATTATGAATAGTGCCACATAGTGTTTGACACACACACACACACACACACACACACACACACACACACAATGTCACGCATCACGCTTAAGATTAAAGGGAGAAAATATGTATTTACCTAAAAGTCCGAGCCCTAATATTTACTATGGATGCTTTGATAATGCCATTAATCAGGTCGAGCGATGATTTGTTGAATTGGGAAATACACTGACAATTTCTAAAATTATGCAGCCACAAATTTTGATAGCTCTTTTGGACGATGAAATTTACGAAGAAGTACAAAAACCCAATCAAAATACCCTGCAGATATTACGGAAAACTTGTTTCAATTATTGTCTTTGCACTTTTGTATAAAGAGTCAAATTTCAGAACGAATATCTCTTAAAGATCTTGCAAACTTATTAATAATTGAACATTGATCATTATTAACACGTTTTTCGGATGTGTGCACAGTATTGACATTATTTTTAACAACAGACGCCAGCGCGGAAATAACGTGTTGAAAATTAAATTTGATTAAAAATTATTAACGAAGTACAATGATACCGTCTGAGTTATTTAATTACATTATCAATTGAGCACGAAAAACAATGGGGTTGCAAATATTTTTATTGCCCTTGATAAATTTGTAAATGCGAAGAAGGACCCAAATTTATATTTTAAATTATATCAAGAAGTTGCATAAATAATAGTTTATTTTCTGTACTAAGTTATTTTAATAAATGTTTTTACTCCTAAAATTCAGTTTATAATCACAAAATTAAATTAATGAGGTCTTTAATTAGGGGAACCGCCATATTGTGTCGGTGCAAGGGCTTCCTTTGTTGAACTTATGCCAATGATGGGAATGTTTATCAGCTGGGGTCAACTAGTGTCAAGGGAAATCGTGAATACTGAATAATTCATAATTCTTTTCAAGCACATATATTTAATGTAAAACCATGCGTAAATTTAAAAAATAATTCTATCGGTAATTAATTGGCTACATAGAATGCAGGTAATTAATTGAATTACATATTAAAGAAAGGAATCGTTCCAAATATTCATACCGTGAAAATGGAAATCAACACGAGACGTGAGAGATGTTCTTAGCTTAACGGTGACGTCCTACACACAAAAATTCGTCATGCTCTAGAGCCTAAACCGTTCATCTCAAGGGAGAAGCCGAAGTAATATAATTTCTAGAAAAATTACGATTTTTAATATTTTTCTATGCACTTTTTAATTTCTCGCACACTACTTACATAGTGAGAGATTATCTAGAGATAATATTATAATGCTGCGGCAAAAACCGGCGATTTTTCCAAAGAAAATTCGTATTGTTGGGCCCCGATATCGAGAAATGGAACAATCTTCTTCCTAAATGTAGGTAGGTAAATTTCTTCTGCTAACACGTTGTTTAGTCAGAATCCTTGTGGGTACTTGAAACAAAAACTAGGTTTACGGCAAAACGTTTGTCTGCCCGTCTATCTGTGGTTAACGCAGTGTTAACTTATGCCGTTTAGCAGATTTTCTCCAAAATTGGCATTGCCCGATCGATCTGTCCGAACTCGAGGTCCTGCGTACAGAAAACGATTATTTTCATTTATGAGGTACTTTTCGTAAAACATTATTAATTTTTTTCAAAAAACATTTCAATTTTTTAAATTTTCCCCCTCTTCCTCCAGAGCAAAGGACGCTTAAAATAAGATGTAGGTCTCATTTTCATTGCAATTTATGAATTTTCGAAAATTGCAAACTTCCTACTACAACAGCAGTATTGATGATAGAGATTATTTCTTAATCAAATCTGTTCTTCAAAGATACATTTTTAAATATGATCATGTACAATATTTCGAAGTTATGAGTTGTTTTTACGTAATTTTGCAAGAAAAAGAAGCACTTTTTTAGCAATTATTTTCTCAAAAATGGCTCCAAATTTTTTCTTTATTTTTTTCTGGAAGAGAGCAAAATACGCTTATAAAACGGCTCAAGATATATTTTCGTAGAACTCACGGTATTTTGGAAAATCACAAAAAATTGACAAAGCAAAACTACAATATTAACGAGAAAGATATTTTACTGGACTTTTTTGTACTGAAAAATTAAAAAAGAAATTCCTTGGGAGTTTTGTCGTAGTCCCGCACGGGAGAATCAAAATCTAGATTAACCTATCTTAGATTAGCCTCAAGGTACTTTCTACATTGTTTATTTCTGAAGATATTTTTCAAAGAAACTCAGGTTGAGAAGACGTGTACACAATGGTAAATGGTCGAGGTTTTCATCAAATGACTCGGTGCAAGTTTACCAAATGATGGATATTGTTGATGAACGTTTATTCACAACGGGACCAATAATGATTTAAAAGTGATTTTAGAGCCTGGTCACATGTTAGTTCAATTAATGAGTCGTCTTTTGATGGTTCTTTCGCTTTCTTTTTGTTTTCTTTTAACATTGACCTTTGTTTAGCATTCTGCGGCCCACAAATTGGGAACCACTTTATTAGAGAAAGTCATTTACTAGATATAGGAACAAGGTAAATCCACATTTTCGATTGATTGGTAAATTGATTTACTTTGTTTCCGGGCACGTGAACTGCTATGGATATTAGTTCTGTTAAGGTAGTGATTTTTTTCTGGGAGGTGGTGGTGATTCCTTCTTCGCTGAATCGTAAGAGCCGGTGTCAACCTAAACGTCAGCATTCGTGGTACACTCCTCCAGGAATCTTCACCAGTCGTCCGCCTGACGGCGACTGAATTCTACCTAGCTGTACAGCTAGTAGCGAAAACCCGGCACCACCAGGATTCGAACCCTGAGGCTTCCCAGTCAGAATCGTTGTAAAGACTGCGGCAATGCGGGCTCTGAGCTAAAGTCAACCAGTCACATTTTCGATACCAGGTCCAAAGAAAAGCTTTTTGCTTTCGAAAAATCACAAATGTTTGCCGCAGCATTTCAATACTTCCTATGTACTACGTAAACACACTATGTAATACGACGAGAACGTAAAATGGATTGACAAACGCGTACAAAAAATTTGATGAAAGATCTGCAGGCAGAGCCATCTGTTATATTTTCGCATAAGATGGAATTAGCCGCGAATGCAAGTGGTTAGGTGGCAGCTCAAGCGTGGCAAACAAGATGGGCTCCGCCGACCGCTTTGGACGGGGGCGGGGCTGCGCAAGACGGTGTCGCCGTGGGTGAGCGGGGGCTGCACTACATCGCTTGGACTTGGCACCAAAGGCGAGTGCACGGCTGCTGGGCGCGCAGACGGGCTCCAGCGGCGTCGGCGACTGGGCGGGTCGCGTCCATCTTCCTCCGTCTGGATTGGACGACCTCGAAGAGGTGCACTTCTGCGCAGACGATAGGACATCCCTTCACTGCAGAGCATTTAATCACTTACTACTTGGCAATGTCTTCTCTGATGAAACCGATGGTATCCATTTCTCTTATCTCTACATCCAGAGTTAAGGTAACTATCTTTTTTCGTGTTATATTGGGATGCGAGATGGCATCAAAAACACATATCTTTCTGACAGTTTTGTTTCCAGATATAAGATATTCAGATATTTTCTAAACTCTTTTCTGCCTTTTTTTAGAGAATGATGCAACTCCCTGTAGAACTTGATACAACGGGATGGAAACGTGAAAGTGAGATATTTTTGCTCTCTGTCTCCAGTCCGTTATCGTATTTTACTCAGTATCTTATGACTCGCCATGATCTTCATCCTTCAGTGGCAAAGAAATTTGGACTAGAAGTAGTTGAAAAGAAGCGTTCTCCCAAACTTGTGAACTCAAGTAATGAGGTTGTACGTATCTTTATCAAATCTGACGAGATAATAAGGGCGAAAAGTGCAATATGTATTTTACAATGTGTCGTTTTCAGATCGTCACAATCAGATCGATGAAAACTCTTCGTCACTTTGTTAGGTGGTTACGTGCAGCAGAAAAAAGAACAGATGCCGTGATTTTGTCCACATTGGGAAGGCGAAGAAATGCAATACCTCTTTTTCTAAGGACTTTCGGAAAACACAGATTGACAGAAATGTTTTCATGCTCTGGCAAAGGTTTTATTGTTCTGAAGCTGCAAGGAAGACCGCGTTCGAACAGTCATTTCTTTCCTACTCAGTGATTGCTTTATCTTGAATGCTGCTGGACCTTTATGAAAAATGTTTCTGCCTGTACCTGACTTATTTCAGCCTTTCAGGTGTGGTCTAGAAGTATTTTACTTAAGTAAATAATTGTATGTATTATGTTTCCCTTGTCTGACTGAAATATTTTTTAGCTCGTGTATCGTCTGTTGCAGGCAGTTCAAAAAGAAGTCCAGCGATGAAAGTGTAGATTCGCGCGTACTCGCTCAAACCTATGCTCATTGGGAAGACAAGACGAAAAGAGGCGTCCCTGTGCTCTTCGTTAGTTCATGACAGAGTCCGGAGTTGACTACATGCAACATTCCAAGACGAGGGAAAAGATGAAATTGAAGATCTAATTAGTACGAGTCTGACTCACATCAAGAGCAAACAGCTTCAGATATTGCGAAAGGCAATGGAATAGCACTTTGTAATTGAACAGTGAAATTTGTATGCATTGGGTTTTCTTTTTCCTCGTGTATTTTCTATTTTTATTAATACTGAACAAGTTGCTGCATCAAACTTCATTCACACTTTCATATTTTTCTTGAGTTTTTCTAAAGAATTTGCATTTATTATAAATCGAAAAATGTGTACAAATAAAGGTGATTTACATTTTGCGCACTAAACATGTTCTATTATATTATAGGCTCTTCCAAGAACCATTTTCAATTGTTTTGTTTAGTAGGATTTTTTCTGCAGCATGCCACTAGAATATTTATAATTTCCTATGCGAACAGAAATTGTAAAAAACGAAAACAACAAAAAAACTGTATAACTGTAAATTGAGAGAAATCTACAATTTCGTAGCCAGGGACTCACGAAATATACAAATTAGTGCTTCTACTTTATCGCATTATCGCAAGTTTTCCAATTTTTGAAAAGTCGGAGAGTTCAACGACAATAAGACATGTGCCATTCTTTTAAGTGTCCCTTGTTTCATTTGTGGATACAATTAAAGAAAAAAATGGAAAGGTTTTTGAGATTTTTTTATCAATTACGTTAGTTCAAGCACAAATTACGCAAAAACTACTCGTTCTTTCAAAAAATTATACAATTGTATACCTTTCTTTAAAGAAATGATTGTTTAGAACGTATTTTGTTTAAGACAAAAATATCTATCTTCAATTTGTTTTTCTGTCTACGAAGTAAATTGAGAAAATGAAAACAATTACTAATTATTATATTAATGCTAATTTCGAACGAGAGAAGTAATTGGAAGAAAACTTTGCTGCTTCCAGCCAAGTTAGAGATGTCTAAGATTTTTTGAGATACAAACTCAGGAAAAATATAACTACTACTTGAACAGCACTTCTTTTCTGACACTTCGTAACGGTTACGTAATATTATTAAAATGCAATTTATGTCCATATTAACATTCCAGTCATCGTTTGTAAAACTCTTTACAAATCTTGGAACATTCGGAGCGAAAGCTATTTTTTTAAGCTAATAAATCAACACAAGTTTGACAATTAAAACTGCGTTTCATACAGCTATAACTTCTCTCAGAAGGAATTCCCAGAATTTCGTTAATGCCGTGTTGCGGCGCAACGAGTGGCTTTGTTGAATTGCAATCTGATATCTCCTGAGCCTAGTAGTAGTACTCCTGAGCCTGCGAAAAATTAGAATTTGCAAATTCGGAAATTTACAAAATTACGCTGAACTACTTATATTTTAAAAGAAATGTGTACAAATTTTTTTAAAGAACTGATTTTTTAGAACAGATTTCATTTAACAAAAAAACTCAGTCATTAATATTGTACTTTTGCAATGTTTATTTTTCGTAGTTGTTTGCAATTTTCTAAAATACAGATAATTCGCCGAAAATGAGACTAGCACCAATTCCTTTGCAGTTATATTCCACATTCGATTGGTTGGTTGGTTGTTTAGTGATTCCGGGCGCGTCAACAGCTTAGGTCATTAGTCCCGTAAGTGTAGTGCATGGTTTGTTTCTCGGGAAATGGCGGTGATCTTCCTCCGCTGAATTCCACATTCGAGAAAAAATAAAGAAAGAATTGTTTCAAAATTGCCTGTTTCACGCAAAATTCCACAAAAACAAATCATATTTTGAGATGCCGAAAAAATTACAAACTTTTGCAGTTTTCGAAATCTCAGAGTTAACAGTGAAAATCAGACCTATGCCAACTTTATACGAGTATTTCACTCTACACTTGCAAGAAATTTAAAGAAACAATTTGGAGACATATTTGTGAAAATTATGAAAATGTTCCAGGGGCTTCATTTGAAGTATCCACAAAAATTAGTGAAAGTTATTCAAAAACGCAGGGTTTCGTGAAAGGCAGGCAAGATCGATCGGGAAGTATTCAATTTGGAAAAATCTGACAAATAGTTTAGGCGCTAGTGTTGTTCACGGGCTACAGACGGGCGGGCGGACGGGCGGACGGACGGGCGGACGGGCGGACGGGCGGACGGGCGGACGGGCGGACGGGCGGACGGGCGGACGGGCGGACGGGCGGACGGGCGGACGGGCGGACGGGCGGACATTTCGAAAAAAACAAAACAACACCTTTTCGGTATCAGGGGTCCGTGTATTTCCGTTGAAATCACGAAATCGATTTTCCGCAGTATTACATAACTTTCTCTACACTACGTACACTACACTACGTACCGTATATTGCAAACATACCAATTCAGTTTTATTTCCACCAAGCGGGGAGCGCATCAATTGTCCGTATTTTGTTGATTGGGCACTAACAATTGTTTATTATCTGAATGAAAGTTACATACAAATGTATCTTGACTGCGCGTTAATTCTACAACGGTAATATTACAGGATCCCTTTGTCGACTCAGGGTGTAAGATATCGTTACTCGAATGTGAAAATTGAACACATGTATTTCCTGAATAGTGTTTGTAATCCAAAAAACAAACAAGAATAACATTGATTACAACAAAAATCACTATATCCAACAGTTGAAATTTAGATTCTCACAATATTAAAAATCTTTCACAGTTTCAACAAATGATTCACCTCCTTTGAATGTACTGTACTTCATAATGTCCCGTTAATATACAATGAAACCAGAGAGACCTATTTGTATAAAGAATCATTGCTCTGTCCTATATTCTCTGTAGCATTGGAAACTAAAAAGTGCCTAAAATATAGAAAAATATCATCTAACACGTGGTGTAGCCATGTTTTGTGGGTCCTTGATATCGAAAAATCGATTGACGGCAAAATGTCTGCCTGTAGTCAACGCTAGCGCCTAAACCATTGAGTCTATTTTCTCCAAAATTTATATTCCTCGATCGTTCTGAACGAACTCGAGGCTTTTGGAGTTTCAAACAAATATTTTGATTTTTGAGAGTAGTTTACATTAAGTGAGCATTTGTTTTTAAGCGTCGTCGGCCTGAGTTGGCCCATATGGCGCTTCTGTAGTGCTGTAGTATTAGTGACGGCGAGTTAACTCAGAGGAAATGTTGGGTGAGCGTAAAAAATGTTGCTTGAAAACACTTTTGCAGGTTTATGTAGTAGTATAATATAGCGGAGCAGATAGAAATAATGCGAGAAAGTATGCGTTTTTGTAGCAGTACTAATTTCGTTTACCCATATCGTGAACTTCAATTTGTGTGTAACATTGAAATAAAAAAACTTTTCAAATCTACTAAATTGAAGATAGTGATTTTTGCCTTAATCAAAATCTATTTTCAAAAGTCAGCGTTTTAAAAAATGTCAAATACAACATTTTAAGAAACGAGTAATTTTCTCGTAATTTTTGGTTGAAATTAATGCAAAGTATAACTAGTAGTGCCCTCGCGATTTAGCTTATTGGTCAATGTGCTCGCTTTCCATGACGCGACCCGGGTTCGATTTCGGGTCGGGCAGGATTATAATGTGCGTTTTCCTAGAAATGTCCCAGTATATGTTACTGCCTGACGATGAGAAAACTCAATTTTCAGGTTGAGAAGACGGCGTGGGAATGACTTCGTGCTAACCACACGTACCAAGGGGGTACGTGCTGTACCAAGGAGGTACGTGCTGGTAATTTCCCCTTAACCCATGGCCGCGTGACCGGGACGCTGCTGGTAGGCCATTGCCCGTACGCATGCTGTCGCACCAAATACATTACTAGTGGCGGTAAGACAGCACATTATGTATTTTCTCCCCCGTGATTACGCGAAAAGTACTTAACTTTTCGAAAAATTGTACGTGAACTTATTTCAAAATCTATCTTTAAGGAACAGATTTCATTGAGGGAAAAAATTTCTATCTTCATAATTGTAGTTGTAGGAAGACGCCGAAAAAATTATAAATTTTTGCAATTTTCGAAAAATCAGTGTTTTCAACGAACATGAGACCTGCGCCATTCTTTTAAATATTACCAACAACCAACCATCCATCTCTCCATCCAACAACTCTCCAACATACCACAACTCTACATCCAACAACAAAATTTAATAAAAAACGGTGGACCATTTTTTTAGAATTTTGAAAATGCCCCAGGGGCTTCATGTAAATTTCCCCAAAAATTAAAATATCTGTTTTAAATTTAAGTCGATATTTTAATTCGGTCAGATCGATAGGGAATGTCAATTTTGGAGAAAATCGGCTGAACGGTTAATTGCAACTTCATGTAGTAGGATAATATAGAGGAGCAGTTAGAAATAATGCATGAATGTATGTGCTGATGTAGCTCCAGTAGTTTTCAAAATATTGGTAGCACCCGTTCAACCTTCTTTGTAAAGCGTACGGAAAGTTGTAATGTGAACTGAGAATTTTGGTACAGTACTCATAGCTTTCTAAACCAAAGTACGTGAGTTCGAATCTCTGCGTGGGGAGAGCTTTTATGGGTTGGTAATATTACATCATTACGTAACCATTATAAATAATGCGAGAAAGTACGGCTTATTGTAGCCCCACTAGTGTCTCCTGTATTCGCTTCTTCTGATATGGAAAATGTGTTGCAATTGGAGATCGACCCTGCTGCTCCGCCGCCACCAATAACGCCGCCGCGGTGCGTCACAGCGTCGCCACAGCCCAGGAAACTTACACGGTTCTAAGTTGTGGGGCTATCGCATTACATGATTCGCACAGGAGCGAGTTATAGCTCCGATTACCCGGCAAGATGCGTTCTTCCGGAAACCTAAGACCATACAGCGCGGAAGTGCCGCTTAAGGAATCAGATGGCAACGTACGCAAATTATCCTGGGTGGGTCTACCATTGCACATGATGGAGGTACGATATGGTAGGGGAACACTTTCCTCGTTGGGTTTGCTCACAAAATATTGAACAGTTTCTTTTTCTTGCTCTTACGTAGGTAAGATGAAGTATTGTAATCATGCGCCGAAAAATGTTGAAATTTCGACACATCAATTCTTATTGTCGGGCCCTGATAACGAAAAAGTGGATAAATCCTGTTCAGATTCCATCCTTGGTATGTCCTTGATACCGTAAAATGATCGACAGCAAAAATCCTAGTCTGCCACTCCGTTTGTTTCCCTGTCTGTGGTGAACGCTAGCGCGTAAACCGTTCAGACGATTTTCTCCGAAATTGATATTCTCCTATCGATCTGACATAACTCGACGCATTGCAAGTTTGCAACGCCTACTTTTATTGGGTGTACTTTACCTAACGCCTCAACCACATCCTCAACATTTTCTCGAAAATGGCTTCAAATATTTTAATTTAACTTTTTCCTCAGAGAGCAAAAGATACTAAAAAAACAGCACAGGTCTCATTTTCAGAGAACTCTCGGAATATTCGATTGATTGAGAAGGGTATCCGGGTGCATTAACTGCTAAAGTCATTAGTCCCGTAAGTGTAGTGCATTTTTATCGCGGGAGGTGGATGTTATCGTCCCCCGTTGGATGACGAGATCCGGCGACGACCTACACGACAGCTTGCTGAGTTTTCCCTAAACAGGTATCTCCCTATAGTGGGACAATCCCCAGAAGGGACAAGCTCTAAGCTCCCAACAAGTTTCCCGAATGTGTGCATGAACGTGTAAGTGTAAGTAAGGGGTGAAAATAGGTCAAGGAAGAGGAAAGAAAGTTCGCGCGCGGTCTGTTTCCCGTTTGTTAGGGTACTGCTTCAGCATTTGCCTGATGTCGAACGGAAAAAACACGGAAAACTACTGATCAGAGTAATCGGCCCCTAGAATTCTACCCCAGGCAGCGATTGAATTCGACCTAGTTATCTAGCTAGTGTCAAAAATCGTGTCTCGAACCTTAGGTTCTCTAAGATAGACGCATTGCTGTGGCATCAATTAATGCTCTGAGCTACCCAAGCCGGTCAGAATTTTCAAAAATTGCTAATGCAAAACAGTGTGCGCTTTTGTAGCAACTCTAATTTATATTCGGAATGAAACTCTTTACATGAAAAAAACTAGTGATACTACAATAGCAACAGACTTTCCCGCATTATTTCTAACTATTGCAATTTTCGAAAATTCAGAGTGTTGTAAACGAAAATGAGACCTGCGCCATTCTTTTAAGAATCTCTTGTCTACACATGGAAAAACATTAAAGAAAAAAATTGGAGTGGTTTTTGAGATTTTTTTATAATTTGCATTAACTTCGAGCAAAAATTACGTCAACACTACTTGTTTATTTTTAAAAAATCGTACTTGAACTTTTTTAAATATCTGATATTTTAAAACTGATTTCTTTTAAAGCAATGATACCTATATTTAATATTGTACTTGTACAATCTTAAATTTTTGCGATTTTCACACATTTTGCACAGAGTTTGACGGAAATGGGACTATGACCACTTTTTTACTTCCCTACAAAAGAATATAAAATTTTTAACAAAATGGGCTTTTTTTGAGAAAATAATTGATTTAAAATGCTTAAATTTCACTCTAGATAATGCGAAAACCACTCATATTTTCGAAAAATTGTACATTACTTTATTTGAAAATCTACCTTTAAAGAATAAGATTTTATTTAGAAAAAATATCTATCTTAAATGTTGTAGTAGTAGGAAGACGTAAATAAAATTGTGAACTTTTGCAAATTTCAAAAAATCAGGTATATCAACGAAAATTAGATCTACGTCACTTTTTAAAACTTTTCTACACTAACCAAAGACAAAGTTTAATAAAAATTTGGAACAAATTTTGAGAAAATTTAGAAAATGTTGAGGTTATACGTAAAGTATCCCCAAAAATCAAAACATCCTTTTCCAACTCGCAGAACCTGGTATTCCTTTAAATCGATCAGGGATTATCAATTTTGGGGAAAATGTCTAAAGGAATTGACCGCAGACAGGCGAACTAACATATGGACAGAAAGACGTTTTAACTAAATCGATTTTTCGGTATCAAAGACGCACAAACATTCTGACTACGCAACGAGTTAGATTGATTGACTGATTAGTGATTCCGGGCACATCAACTGTCAAGGTCATTAGCCCCGTAAGTGTATTGCATGTTTTGTCGCGGGAGGTATCGGTTATCTTTCTCCGCGCGAAGGTGAGATCCGGCGTCGATCTACACGTCGGCTTGCGGGATTTTGCGCGTCATCAGCGGGGCACCGCCCCAGCTGGGAGAAGCTCTAAGCATGGTCACTCATGGTCATGGTCACTCATACTCATGGTCACTCGGTATATGTGGTAGTGTGGTGCAAGTGCAAGTGTATGTAAGTAAGGGGTGATATTAAGACAAGGAAGGGGTCGGCTAGTGGGGTTTTCGCAACCAGGTTTCTCTCACCAGCGGGGCACTGCCCCAGCCGGTTCAAGCTCTACGTTCCCGGCCGGTCTTCCGGCTTGTGTGATAGTGTAGTGAATGTAAGTGTGTGTGTAAGTAAGGGGTGAGGATAGGACAAGTAAGAGGAAGGAAAGATCGCGCGGTTTGAGGCCCGTTTGTTAGGGCCTCCGGCATTCGCCTAGTGTTGATCGGAGAAACCACGGAAAACTACCGATCAGAGAAGTTCGCCGCTAGAAGTCTCCACCAAACAGCGACTGAATTGACCTAGCTACTCCATACAGCTTGTGCGCAACGTGTTAGAGATTATATTACATGTTTGTTATTGCTTGTAGGAACTAGATTTATCCACGTTTTCGTTACTGGGGCCTGGCAATAACGGTTTTTCTGGCGAAAAATCGTCATGTTTCGCACGATTACAATACTTTACGTTCGTACGAAGTAAGATGAGAAACTATAAAAAAAATAAACACGTTGTATAACAGAAACTTCTGGAATGGAACAAAATGAATGAGAATTAAAGAAATTTATTATTATATTATTGTTATTGATAGTTTGATGACTAACTTAATATGCAGTCACCAGATATATATTCGACATGAAAAACTACATTTCCACTGAATATTTTCTTATTCTTTAAAGTGAATTAACCAAATGACATATGTTGCATTTAATAATAATAATAATAATAATAATAATAATAATAATAATAATAATAATAATTAATGTAATAAAATTTTCGCATGAAAACTAATGAAAGGTTTAATTAAATGTAGAGAGCGTACATTCTATACGTTAAGCTCTTTAAGTTGGATCATATCTTCGACTATCTAATGAGTAAGGCTTACCTATCAATTATTACCTTTGGGTGTTAATGAAATCACTCCCTAATCTTACCTTATTAAGTATTTAGAGCTAATGCAATGTTGTTTTAATAACGTTTTCTGTTTTCGTAAATAGAATCGTAAACTCAGTACTTCCCAGTGTCTCCAGGGAGTTTGTGAGTTTATTGTGATTGTAAATTTGTCATCGTATAGGATATGATTTGCGTTTTAGAGGTTACTTTAGCATTTATTGTGTTCGCTGAGTTCATATTCTTGAACAATTTTAGTCCATATTCTTCTCCGTACCTACGTCTTAAAACTTTTAAACACGACTGTAATATTCTAACATGGCACTTCGCAGATAGTAGACTATGTTGGGGGAAAATATCTAGGAACTAATCGCCATTTTTCTCGAAATCACATTTACTCGCCTGTCGCAACAATGCGGTGATATGTGTATGTAAAAATTTAGAGGTTAATAATAATAATAATAATAATAATAATAATAATAATATAATAAGACCGCAATTTAAATCAATAGTATTCTATTGTTAAAATGATGATAAAACAAAATGTTCCATCGTTTTTATTTTGCGGAAGTGTTTGTTGGTTTTTGCCGTCGGCAGAGACTGCAAAATCGGTAACATGTTCGTTATGATTTAGGTCTTAAGAAGCCAAATATATCAGGGGCTGCTGAGGCATGACTTTTTGAGTCTCTTGTTCATAGTCAACTCATTGTGATCTGCTCACACCAATCGTTTGAAAGGAGTTAGGAAACAAGATTTCAAAATACTCTCTCTTCGATACACGTAGAGACCGATGTTTTCCGATTACAAATTGTCAAAATAAGTAATGATATTTTAAAAGATATTAAAATATTAAGAATATTGTTTGAAGTTAACCCTTTTCTTCGACATTGTTACTTATGACCCCAAGAGCCAACAGTTGACCGCCCACTTCGACGGAATCCCCGGTAGTGGTGTCAGATAACAAATTCCAATGAAATATCACTTATGTGGAATGAGTGGTGGGGGGCTAAACTCCATTTTCCTTTTTGGACTGAATAACTAGGAAGACCATTTAGGAATTGCTTAATTGTTAAAACTCACCTGTTCACTTCCAAGATGTGCCTCAGTTGGGGAACACTTATTATGATCCTACTGGTGTCAGAAGTTGCAATATTGATACTTCTGGCTTCAGCATTTGTACATTTGGGCACATATCTTGCAATTTCTGCTGTGATTCTTCGTTTTGACAACGAATTTAATGATGATTAAGAGTTCTTGCTGCTTACCACACAGTAAGTACTTAAAGAAGCTTCCATGATACAAATAATTTTATTCTTAGGTACAAATTATTATTCATTGGTGCTTCTGGAATTCCTTTGTTTTTTCAAATACCTTTAATGATACTTTACCATCTCACATTGCCATGGTATTCACTTTGACGTATTCATTTTTAATCACTGCCATGTCTGTTTCCACTTTCACATGCTCAGTGTTTCACACTGACACGTTTATCTTATTGGGTATTCTTGATTTTATCTGTAATACTTGTTCATTAGACATGTTTAAAACATTAGGTTTATTCACTATAATTCTGAGATTTTTTATTAACATTTAATAACATTCAATATATTAAGTTTTTTTAAGATCACCGCCTATTGGCAACAGATACATTTTAAGTTGATGTGGTTGTTGATGTATGTACATTTTTTATTTGTATCCTGTTTCTTTGCTTACTTCTTCTTAACTTACTTTTATGAAAAACTGTTCCAGAGATAACATCTCTGAGCGATTGCCTGCCTGGAAAATGATTTTTCAATCTACAGAGCTTTATCATCAATATCTAGAAAAGAAGGAAGATAGAAAAGAAATAGTTTGTGCTATCAAACTTCCGTGGGAAGATTAATTAATTATTATTATTATTAGATGAAGGCCACATTTAAATATGGTATATAATCTGCAAATTATGATGAGAAGAAATAATTCATTATTTCTGGGGAAAAAAGGAGAAAAAAAGAAAAAGAAAAAAAGAAGTTATTGTTATTGTTATTGGCATGATACTGAAGAGTATGTGAATACCTTTTGGTAAATTGACTTCTTGAACAATTTTATATTTATGTTAACCTGTTTATGAAGTATATAGCACCATGATTGCAGATTTTTCAGATTTTTGTAGCAGTTTTCCAGAACACGTTGTGTGGAATTTGAGAAAGTAACATTTGTTGATATTTAACATGTCAAAACATTTGTCAAGATTTTTAAAAATTTGATGAAACATTGATGAATCATCAGTATCTTCAGTATTACTATTGATAATTATTACATAATTACAATATTGTTGTAATATTCTTTTTGAATTATATTTAAAATGCCATAAAAATTTATATTTATGCTATGTTCATTTTGTCAATTATTGGTAAAAATTAAGAATGTGATATTGCACATGCAAAATTGAAATGTGAAAATTGTTTATTTTATTTCAAAGTTCGTTTCAATTTTTTTTTAATTTTGTTTTTTACTTTTGAGTGGCATTAGTGGGAAAAGAAATATATATCTAAAAATGTTGAATGCCAATGTGAAAAAGGATAAATGGAAAAAGATTCTCAGGGGCAAAAATAATTTTAATATAATCGAGGTGTAATTTGATGTGGGTATGAACAGCAAAACATTTAAAATGTAACGCATGAGTAGCATATTTTCATCAAAATCGTAATTTACATGAAAGCCATAATAAACATTTTTGTGTGAAAAATGTAAGTGAATATAATATTGAAAATATAACTAATCTTTGGAGAATGTTAAACTAGAACATTTATTTTTAATCTTAACTTCATTAATACCTAATGTAGTGTTTTTTTTCAGAGAAAACAAATCCTTTTATTTCATTATTCATGCATTCTTGCAACAAAATTGAAGTGAAATATATTTGTTTTTAATATTATTTAAAGCATCTGATTAAATAATTTATCAAATTACTTTATTTTGTGATGAAAATGAGTTGCATAATTATTACTGAGGATGGGTAATGGAGGAGGCTTATGTCTTAATGACCTCCTTTTTTCCTGGCAAGTGACCACAATGGTGACTTGCACTAAAATGAAAAATGACAGGGATGATCATGTGTGTGTGGGGGGGAGGAGAATGATAATGGGTGGCAATGCTCTGGGTTCCTGCACTACTGAGGATACCACTACATGTTCTTCACATGCTGCCATCAACCTTAAGAGGTGCTGGAAACTCAGTATGCTAAAAAAGAAACGAGTGATGGGAAGTCATAAACCACAATTTCAAAACAAAGTCAATATTATATTGATTCTATAATGACTTTACATGACAACTTTTTGTTAAATAAAGTTTTTGGTGAATTGAAAGACTTAAATCTTTCTTCAAAATTATTTGGAATGTTTGGTATTGGGTAATGGTATTTTATTTCAAAGTAATTTTTATAAAATTTTGTTTTTAACTTTTGAGTGGCTTTAGTGGGAAAAGAAATACATTTATATTGCTGCCTCTTTGTTATATCTCTCTTCACGAAATATCTCTTCACGTTATATCTTTCCTGAAGAAAGATTACATACACTACCGTGAAACGGATATATATGAAACGTTTTAAAATATGAATTGAGAATAACTTTAAAACCATTCACTATAATTGTACATGGATACTGCTCCACTAATAGGGGTATTTCTAGAAATCTGTTTAGGGATGCAAATCTATTCTATTAAAATTTCTGCAGCATTGGCAGTTAAAAGATTGCATTTCATATAACCCAGTGTTACGGGGTTATATGAAATGGTTTCTTTGATTCATAAATTTGCTGTCATGTAAAGGGATAATTTTATATTAACCATTGAAGATGGGTATATGAAACAGAAATGTTAAAAAACTATAAATATAATTTTTTTTTTTAATTGGTGTGAAAACTTGTGACATATGAGCGTTTTCGTTATTATGTGAATATTGTTTCATATTACACATTCAACACATTTATATTAATGTTTATTAGCAGAAAAACAATTGCAACACTGAATACTACAATAAAATAAGCAAAAAATCAAAAACTGATCACACCACATCCTCTGCGAAAGTGTGAATTCCCTATTGGTTCAGACACAATCAATTTAACTTTATTCAGAGAAACTTATAACATATCCTCTGCATTTGGAAAAACAAATGTATTTTCCCTTTTTGATTTTGTACACAACTAAGTTTGTACACTTGCGTACTTTGTCGCAATGTAGAATATTTCCCAAAAATTCTGCAAAAATATTCATTAATGGCATTAGGTGAAAGTAGTGCTTCTTCTCATTTTCACTGTTTTTCTTGGTTATCTCCAAGTTTCTCATCTCTAAACTCGTGCACCATTCATCTTCTGCCTTGAGGAAGACCACAACAAGATAGTCGAAACGTCGGCAACACAGCCTTCGATGTGGCGTCACCCAGACAGCCAAGATCATATACATGGCTCTGGCCATGGTAGCCTATGACTTCATTTTTGATGAAGATAACGCCATACAAATAATTTTAAATTACTTCTATCTACATGGTACCCAAAATCAGCTGCCATTTGCAATGATCTAACAATCTGATTTTCTTCAGTAATATTGAATCCAGGAAGCCTTCCTAGTCTATCATTAAATTCCACAAAATTTTCTTCAAATTATTACTTTTGTAACTAAACTTTTCTTTTCTTGTTCAAAAGACATGATTTCTTCAACCACATCCTGTAATGCACATTCTATAGTTTCTCATAGGTAATTTAGCCTGATTCCTGAACTTTTTTTGTGTATTTATGACAGTGTAGCATCATTTCATATAACCCTGGAAAATGTAGTAAAGTTAATGTTCTTCATTTTCTGTGGAAAAAAAATTAATACACAAAAAAATTATTAACCCGATATGATAGTTTAGGTTATAAGGAAATATTATTTCCATTGTACCCTTAAGGTGCAATAAACAGATCAAGAGATACACGGGAGACAAGTTAAGAGTTTTGAAAACTAACGAAATCATTAAATTATGTACCATAAATTTACAACTCCCCTGTGCTTTTAAAAAACACTATAATTGAAACAAGATCAACACACGTGTTTAGAAGATCTAGCAACATTTACTTGTTTCAATGCTATCAATTTGCGATATTTAAAGCAAAGAATATTGAAAGTTGCACGGTATTGTGTTATTTGTAAAAGTTAAAAATTGTTATTGAAAATTGTACTTGTTCCATATACTTCAGTATTTTTCTTTATTCATTCAAAAAGTATAATGAGAAAATTTTCAAAGACTAATTATGGAAACATTTTGTTCTTGTAAAGTATGACTTAAAATTGAAATATTCCTTTTGAGTTTGCAGAGTCTCAAGTTGAGGCAGACCAATCATAGTAGTTCCCATAACTATTTTCCATAAAACTGAGACAAAGCTACAAGGTTAAATTATTATGAGTTTTAAGTACTTTATTGATAATGTTAACGGTACAATGACAATACAATGCATGTCAGTAATCTAATAGGATATTTGAGCACTTAACATTTCACACTTTTGTTATGGATGTGGAATGTTTATGCATTTTGATTTTTGACATATTGTCACAAAAATCGCATACAACTTTAACTTTTCTTATGAGAAGCATATATTTCACAAGAATTTACTAATTGAAGGGTTTGGGAGTAAAAGATGATAACTCTCAAAGTTATAGTTTTTGTGATATTAAAATTCTCATACGCTTCCATCTGCTGTCCATGCATTATGATTCTCAAATAGTCTAAATTATGGCTCATAGTTGCCCTCAGCTGTTGTCATCTTTAGTACCACATTTAAGTCCCTTCAAGCAAAAATACTCACTTGCTTATATCTCGCAAACATTGCCACATGGGTTACCATGTTCAATTCTAGATACTTCAACATTTTTTTGCTTGTAATCAGTGCATTAAATTCACTACAAATATTGTTTCACATATTGTATTGAATATCAAGAATTGCACTTACTGTTGCCAAACTTAATCTGCTCCTATCCTCAGTCCAGTGAGCATTCAGTATGGATAATACATTTTCTACATAGGCATTGTGGCTAGGGAGAGAAAAGTAAAATTGTCTGGTCAGTTTTTATGAGGTCAGAATACTGTTTCTCGAGACAACTTTTGAAGAATATTGCCCGCTTCTCACTTGCTAATGAACTGGAAAATCATATTTGTTTTGCTTTATGTGCAAAAAATTTTCATTTCATTTCCTGATCAAACAAACTACTTTCATTCAATTTGTAAGTGCTCTTCCCACTCAAACATTTCAAATATTTTTCAATATCAGCCCATACAACTGGCTTTCGCAAAAGTATCCAATCAAAATGGCTGAGTTCAGTGAGTGACACACTCCATTTCAATGAGGCTCAATCTAATCAGCAGCCCACATTTGAGCCTTCATGGTGTCTGAGGCAGAAATACCAAATACGTTTTGTAGTGAAAATTACATAATATTTTTTTATTCTTTAAAAAATAATTAAAAAATAATAAAACTTTTATATTCCATAAATCCTGTGTTTTTACTAAGCCAGCCAGGACACTTTGCAACCTTGAGAACTGGTACACTCCCAGTCTTCCAGGATAAAAGGCAAACCTTCAATCAGAGACTATCCATTTTTGAAAAATTGTAGAATATAGATTAGGCACTAGTGTAATTTACCCAGTTAAATTGTTCAACCCTACTTTATTATGCATTATGAATTAAGAGATCTTTGGCCAGTATTATCAAAGTGTCATTAAAATACCATAAAAGGAAAATCATTGGAGTCAATTTCCAAAAATAGTGGCTGAATAAACAAAAATAAGAACAATAAATTGTACAACCTTTTTTCAAACTTGGTTATAAAATTATTATTCCCAAGATGATTATTGTGTTCACTTTAGAGTGGTTAATTTGCTTTAGGCTTTCTGTAAGTTTCCTTTTATCTTCATCACATTTGCTCTGTTAGAAAAATAGGTCAGTACTTTTTTGTTTATGAATGGCTATTTGTTTAAAAGGCTTGAAATTTTTAAAAACAATTCTTTCAAACAATGCAATATATTCTTAGAACATAGGTGCACTGATTTCTGTTAAAGAAACCTATGTGTTGTTGCGGAATATGGCAACAAAACAAAACTTCAATTTTGCTTTACAGAATTTTTAAAAGGGGCTGAAGTCCAGGACACTATTTCTTTTAACAAAATCAAGTGTTTTGCCTTCAAGAGTCTGAAGTTATTTGGACTGATCTCACAGCTGATATTGGTAAAGTGAGTCGGTCATTGTTGAAGGTGTGGTGTTTGAAGAAACGTTATGCTGTATCACAGTATAATTTACAATGAATTCAGTGGGTGAAATAGATGCTGCAGATGATGGTGTTAGGAAAAAAGCAACAGATGCACAAGTTCTGGTAATTATAAAAGAAGTATAATTATATAATTAAGAAAGCGAAACTTGCAGTTGAGAAGCATGAATAAAATCTTTTTGGGAAAATGATGAGATATAAACTTTGGTGCTGATAGCAAATGTTGGAAGAATTGTTTTTCAATAATATCAGAAAAGAATAGACTGACGTACTTCAAACAGTTTTACAATAGCTAGTCAAGTAAAACTGAACAAAATATTTATTTGCAAAATCTGATTGTTATTGAAAGAGTGAAAAGGAGGAGACTGAGAAATGTAGAAGAGAAGAAAGGAAGATAAAATACATTTAGATACCATAAAGGATATTCCGTCTTCCGTTGCGTCAGCCTGTCCGTCTATCCGTCTATCCGTCTATCCGTCTGTCCGTCTATCCGTCTGTCCGTCTGTCCAACCGGTGCGTCCGTCCGTCCGTCCGTCCGTCCGTCCGTCTTGGAGTTAAATAATTTAAGTACGTCTGTCAATATTCCTTGTAATACTGTCAGTAGGTGTGAAGAGAATTAAATGATTAAGTGCATTAAAGATAGGAGGATAAAGCCCAATAGATATGCATAGCAAACATAAAAGCTATTCTCTTCCACCTGAGAGTAATCCAGTTTACAGAGTCCTTTTCAGTAAAAGATACCCATTATAGTGGGATGCAAATTCTATATCTTCATGCAGATTTGAATATGGAAATAATGTAAAATATGTTAAAAAACAAATATACTGGCATTAAAGTTAGCTTCGGTTTCTATTATAAATATTTCAAAGATAATTTCAATACATGGTTTGATCTCCCACAAGTAGATTGTTATGTCTGTGAAGAATTAAAGTTCAAATTCAAATCACTTCATCTAAATGATGCTGCAGAAAGGACAACTGTAGAACTAGCCATTTACATGCGAAGAACCAAAAAAATGTATAATTCTCTACAGATTGACCAGTCTGATGCAAATATTGAAAAATCACTATTTATTGCCATTGATTATATGCAGAACCTGGCAAAAATACATGTACAACAACTAACTGTCACAGAGTGACAGTTAACAGTCAACAAATTTTGCATTCACAATACAATGACTAAATGTAATTCTAAACATGTTGCGTGTATTAAATATGTTTCGATTTCGAGATTTCACAGGAAATACAAGTTTTGGGGTCCCCTGATACCGAAAATGTTGTTTTTTCCAAAACGCCCGTGTGTCTGTCCGTTTGTCAGCCTGTCCGTCTGTCTGTAAACACTACTAGCACCTAAATCATTCGTATGATCTTTTCCAAAATGGATATTCCCTGGTCGTTCTGGCTCTACTCGAGGCGCTGCGATTTTGAAAAACATTCTTTAAAATTTGGGGGTTAAATTTACATGAAGCCCACCGAACATTTTAAAATTTTGTCAAAAACGGCTCCAATTTTTTTCTTTAAGTTTCTTATAATAATAGAATAAAATACACTTATAAAAGTATCATAGGTCTGATTTTGACGTTTAACTGAATTTTCGAAAATAGCAAAAGTCTGATTTTTTTCGGCATCTTCCTACAACTACAAAATTAAATATAGCGATTTTTCCTTCAAATTAAATTTGTTGTCCACAAATAGTTCTTTTATTAAGATTCTGTACATTTTTTTAATATTTCAGTAGTTTGCGCGCAATATTTTGTGCAAGATTTGCATTATGGTAAATGCACTCTATAAGATGACATAATCGCTATATTGGTACATTCTTTTCTTTTTACAAAAATTAAAAAATGTATTTTTTTGACTTGTGTCTCACGTTGTTAATATGTATATTGGCGGCAGTTTCTGTACATTCTTGTATTTATGAGTACATGTGCTTTAAATAATGTCATATAAAGTTTATCGAAAATTCAACAGTTTTCTGCTAAATAAGCTCAAAATTCCGCATTTTCAGAAAAGCTCAAACGCCATTTTCTCAAAAATGGCTGCAAAATTTTCATTTTTTCCAACGGGCAGTGTTAATTGCATTGTTAAAAATGACATAAAGTTCTTTTGCTATATTCTTTTGTTTTTTACACAATGTAATTTACACAAATATATATTTTTTTAATATCTTTCACGCCGTTAATACACACATTTCTAGCGATTTGTAAATACTATTACATTTGTGAATTAAAGTGTCTCAAATGACTTTAATTTTTTTAAAAGTTTTTCGAAAACTCAAAAACTTCCATCAAAAGGGCTTCAAATTTCGTATTTATAGTAACGGTTAAACGCCATTTTCTTAAAAACGGCTCGAAAGATTTTTAATGAAAATTGCTATTTATGGCGAGGTTTTACTCTTCTGTAATATTCTTAACGTAATATTTCGGTTGTAGAATTTGAAAACTTACAAATTGAGAAAATGTAAAAAAAAAGTGCTTTGGGCGGCGATAGATGGTAGCTGGCATGATAATGGGACAAGACCATAAATCCGTACCGTCCACACCATGGAACTTAGAAAACTTTACTAGGAGAAAGTCTGTGGCATTCTGTAGCACCACTAGTTACTTTCTCGTAAACGTATGTATATGCGGAGTAATATATATAGTAGAGAGAAAGTTATGTAATGCTGTGGAAAATCGATTTCGAGATTTCAACGGAAATACACGTTTTGGGGACCCCTGACACCGAAAGTGTTTTTTTCCAAAACGTTCGTCCGTCCGTCAATCTCTCTGTCCGTACACACTACTAGCGCCTAAACCATGCATAGTTTTTCCAAATTAAAGAAACCCCTGTACATTTGGCTCTAGTTGAAGCTTTGAAATTTTGAAAAACATGCTTTAAAATTTGGGTGTACTATACATGACACCTGGACATTTTCAAAATTTTCTAAAAACGGCTTCAAATTTTTTCTTTAAATTTCTTGTAAAATTAGAGTAAAATACACTTATGAAAGTGGCATAGATTTTGACAGTTTTTATTTATTTATTTATTTTATTTTTTATTTATTTATTTAGTCAAAAACAGTCAAAAACTGTATGTGACGTATGGGGGAGAAAATCATCTGCGCACGCTTTCTTGAGTTTTAGAATCCCTTCCCAACAATTTAACTATTAATAGTTGAAAGATGAAAATAATAATAATTAATAATAAATTTTAAAAAGCGAGAGATTAACATTTTAAAAATTAGATATTTTCGTTGCCGAATTATAGAGAACTTATTTGTAACGGTAAACGAACGAACAGATTTGATTTTTCTCTATTGCTAACAAATAGAAACTCACCCTAAGCTCTACTACCACTACAAGCAAAAGGAAAGCTCAACAAAACGTGCGCATAGTGAAGCTATATTTACGTCCAGAAGCAAATCAAGGGGCCATCTCAGCATTTGCTCAATGGATCAGGGAAACTGGACAAAATCCCGATCGAGATGGGGTCATTGACCCGGAAGCTGAAATACATTACTTGTTACAGGCATTTAAGTCTTTTTTAAAAATTATACAATGCAAATGTAAACTAATTCATTATACTATATCATTGTTTTGTTAAAGTAAACATTATTTTTCTTTTTGACGATCAGTATAGTCTCTAATTGTATAGAAACAGTTTTGCAGCAGAAAAGATTTTACTTTTACTTTTAATTCTGAATTTTAACTCTGATTTAACTCTGTCAACTCTGAATTTTCGGAAATTGCAAAAATTGGAATTTTTTGGCGTCTTCCTACTACAAAATTGAAGATAGAGTTTTTTCCTTCAAATAAAATTTGTTATCCATAATTAGTTCTTTCATTAAGGTCATATACATATTTTTGAAATTTTTTGTAATTTTCGAGTAATAAACTGTACAGTATATGCAATATTAAGAAAGAAAAGGAAGATTTTCTCAATTCTCAAACTGCTCCAATTTTTTTAAACTTTGGGTTGGGATTGTGCTAAATGTACTCTAGATGATGTATCTATATGATGACGCCATTGTATTCTATTCTTTTATTTGTTCAAAAATTACAAATTTGTAATTTTTTTACTTGTTTCACATTATTAATATTTAATTAGCGGCGAATTGTTCACATTATTGCATTTATGGCTACATGTGCTTTAAATGATGTCTAATAAAGTTTCTCGAAAATGGTCTAAGCGCGCCACTTTGAATTGGCGCGCACACAGCTACGCAGCGCGCACTGTAAGAGGGCCGGTAGTGGCAGGGGCACGACCAGGACACGCGCGCCCGTAAGCGCTACACGACCACTATCTAATAACAATCTCAAGTCTAATAACAAATCTTTCTAATAATTTGCATAAGTTTTAAAAAAGATAATTTGAAACTAAATTCAAAATAAATTTTTTTTCTGGGTGCTACAACAATGTATTCAAATGTATAATAAACACTCAAATAAATGCACAGAACTGTTGCAGTCATTTTCGAAGTGTATTTAAAGTAAAGATGATTTAAAGGCGGGAAATTTTTTTAAATTTTTTTTAACTGCAGCCCAGCTGTCGAAATAATATGAATAAAATTCACAACAATTTGTGTTTTAAGAGGAACGTTCGAGATTTTTTCGAGCGTGGTTCTAAGACAAATTATGTTTTGTCATTTTTTCAAAAATATGTTTTTGTGTTTGAATTTGGTTATGAGAAAATAACAAAAAATATTTGTCTGATGGTATAAATTGTTTTATTTATCATGTTTTTCAGTCAGATAAAATAATGTCAAGTGGCCGGAAAAATAAAATAAAATAACGCGTTTTTGGCTGTAGAGAGGTGTGGAGATGGGGCGGGGGCAAAGAAACCTTTCAAAAATGTTATTTTTATGATAGAATTGTAATGTAACCACTCATACGTCATTTGGTTTAGGGGAATTTTTACCATCTTATCTGGGGTACCCTTTCGAATTTATAGTAACGCTTAAACGCTATTTTGTTAAATACGGCTCCAAAGTTATCAATGAAAATTTCTTTCTAGGACGAGGTTTTACTCTTTTATAATATTCTTAAAGTAATATTTCAGTTCTACCGTTAGAAAAACAAAATGAAAAAAAATGCAATAAAATGAAGTTTGGGGACGATAGATAGCAGCTGATTTGAGAATGTAGCTAGTCCGAAAAGCTAGTCCAGACCCTTTGGTCTGTACTACATTTGGATTTTTCTAACGAAGCATTTGAGGGTAGTATCTCCAAGATGGAATATGGCACGGCTTTTCGCGTCTTTCTCGGTCACACCGCTAGAGTCGCTTGATCTGCAGCACTGCTTAATACGGTCGCGATCATGCGACCTCTTGCGACAGGACCGACAAAGACGCAAAAACTCGTGCCATATTCCATCTCGGAGATATTAGCCTCAAACGCCTCGTTAGAAATCCAAGTATAGCTTTTCGGACTAGCCATTTTCCGGACTAAATTAGAAAACAAACCAGCACGAGAAAGTCTCTACTATTCTGTAACACCACTAGTTACTTTCTCGTATACGTACCTATATTATACAGAGTAGTATAGAGAAAAATATGTAATTCTGCGGAAAATCGATTTCGAGATTTCAAAAAAATACACGTTTTGGGGCCCCCAGATACCGACGAAGTGTTTTTTTAGGGTTCTAAACTTCCGTCCGTCTGTCGTCTGTGAACAACACTAGCGCCTAAACTATGGGACTGCTAGTTAATTTTAACTAAGGATAACTAAACTAATTTTTGGGAGTACTTTTTATGAAGCCTCTGCGACATTTTCAAAATTTTCTCAAAAACGGCTCCAATTTTTTCTTTAAATTTCTGCTTAGAATAGACTAAAACACACTTACAAAGGTGGCATATGTTCGATTTTCACTGTTATCACTGAATTTTCGAAAATTGCAAAAGTTTCAATTTTTTGGCATCTTCTTACAACTACAAAATCAAATATAGAGATATTTCCTGCAAATGAAATTTGTTTTACATAATAAGTTCTTTCATTAAGGTCGTGTACATTTTTTCTTTTTTCTTTTTTTGAAAATTTTAGTCGTTTTCTCACAATATTGCGTGAAATATGAGCAATATTAACAAATATCAAAAACAATAATTTCTCAAAAACGGATTTAAATTTTTTCTTTAAACTTTTGGTAGGGATAGTGCTAATTGCACTGTTTAGTATGACACACGAGTCATTTTGCTGTATTCTTGTTTTTTTTTAAATACGCAAATGAATTTTTTCAATATCTCTCACGCCGTTTACATGCATATATCCAGCGATTCGTATACATTATTACATTTGTGAGTGGAAGTGATTCAAATTACTTCAAATAAAGTTTTTTGGAAATTAAAAGCTTCTCTGTAAAAAAAACAGTCAAACTTCCCATTTACACAAACGCTTAAACGATATTTTCTTAAAATCTGCTCCAAATTTTGCAACGAAATTTCCATATAGGACGAGGTTATACTCTTCTTTGATATTCTTAAAGTAATACACCAAAGTAATACTACCATTATGAAACCGAAAAATTGAGAAAATTTCAAATCAAATGTAGTTTGGGCGGCGAGAGATGGCAGCTCGCAAGAGGATGGGGTAAGTCCGAAAAGCTAGCCCAGACCAAAGATATTAGAAATCTAACTACTGCGAGAAATTCTGTGTTATTCAGTAGCACCACTAGTTTTGACATTAAATAAATAAAATAAAAAATCAAAGATATCCATTTGATTGGATACTTAATAAATTTATTATTTCTTCAATATCACATGTCTAAAACTTTTAAATGCATAAGAGGTTAGTGCTTACCATACCACAAATCCAAAAAAGATTGGTTGTTTACTAATATTACTGGTCTAGCCATCCGATAAAGAAATTTTATGTGATTAATTCATGTGAAATTGAATATGAGCACACTTCCTTTAGGAAAAATCAAAAACAGATGTTTCTGATTGCACCATCTGATTGCATTATTTACTCGTATTTACTCGAAACTCGTATTAACTGCCAAAATTGCTCTAAAGTTTTTATTAAACTTTGTCCTCAGATAGCATGAAGGACTCTTAAGAGAATGGAGCAGATCTCATTTTTATTGAAATAGTTTATTTTTTGAAAGTTGCTAAATTTCAATTTTTTTCGGCGTCTTCATTCAATTAAAATATTGAAGATCAATTTTTTTCTGATTGGAAGGTTAATGTTTAAAGACATGTGAAGTAAATTCATGTGCAATTTTTCGAAAATATGAGTCGTTTTCCTGTAGTTTTGTGTGAACCAATTTCTATTTTTTTAAAACATTGTTTCTCAAAAATGGCTCAAAATTCTTTGTTTTAATTTTCTGTTGGTATCCATTAAGAAACAATTGGAGCTAGTCTCATTTCTGGCGAACTCGCTGTATTTTCGAGAATTGCGAAATGTTAACATTTCAAAACAACACAATTTAAGCTAGAGATTTTTACCTTACGCAAAATGTGTTCTAAAAACTCAGCTCTTTAAAAAAGCGTAATGCACATTTTTTAGCAAAAAGGTAATATTAAATAAAAAGGTTTTGGCGTAATTTCTAGTTAAAATTAATGCAATTTATAAAAAAAAACACATTTTCTCAATGTTTCTGTTTTATCGGTTTTCGGTGAAATTTTTTCCTTGCATTTTTGCATACGCCCCTTTCCCAAGGGACGCTTAATAGAATGGCGTAGGGTTAATTTTCGTTGAACTCTCTGAATTTTCGAAAATTGTTAATTTAAAAATAAAATGAGAAAGTATGTGCTGTTGTATCACCTCAACTTTCATTTTTTTTAATGGAAACGTGTTTTTACGACATTTGGAATTCGTATATGAATCAATCATCAGGAATTCTTAAATCTCCAATTGTGTGTAAAATTATAAACATGTCTGATTCTTCAATATTTACACCAAAATTCAATCTTTGACTCTACCGTTAAAATATTTCGGTAATAGAATAATGTAATACTATTCTGATTTGTCGTCTGTCTGTTCGTCTTCCAAAAAACATTTGGTGTAATTAGAATATTTCTTTTACGTTCCGTAATTACTACTATATTGAAAATTAGCTGTGTCCCCGTAACCAAACGTTAAAAAATGATAATATGAATTGTCAAGGCGCGATAATCAGAATCCTTAGGGTTGTTTCAAATCCTTGTCTAAGCAAATGTTTTTTGAAATGTTTTTGGTTGAACGGAGCAGGATACACCAAATTCAATTATACTCGTAGATGTGTCATTTTTATTACAATTTTCAATGGTCTTAAATTTTAGACACGCATATTTTTTTAGTCTCCTGAGCTTCGTTCAGTTAAAAGTTATTCAAGAGAAAACTGAAGTGTTAGCAGGATAGAAGTGAATAATATAGCCTAATATTACGTAACCGTTATCATTAATAGAAGAAACTAAGTGCTGTTTACTTTCTAATTTTTACTTTCTCGTAAACTACACTGTATACACTGAAACTTTTTCTTCTTTTTGTGCCATACACTGAATAGTGCGTAGGCAAGTCTCCACAAGTCCCTAATGCCTTCTTGTGAGACTTGTCCTGGGCAAGTGTACCTAGGATAGTATGCCATTAAAACTTACTTGGCAATCCGGGAAACGCCGCACAATGTGTAATTTTGGCCATCTAGCAGGAAAAAAATAAATTTTCGACTGAATTGAAACAGTAAAATTGTTAGGTTTCTGTGTAGTAGTATGTCCCAGCTATGTGGGAACGTTGTTAGTATTCTCTTGAAGGTCACATGAACCCCGTGATGCATGTTCAAACACGTCCATCGCCGCTCCGGCAGGACTCGGCTCCGAATGACCTTTTTCAGTACGCGAAGTTCCCTTGGTTGTGATACACCTCTTGACTGATTCTGTGATTTGTGTGCCACCCAGAGTGCCAACCAGAAGTAATTTTCATAGTTTTACAATCATTTTAATGTGAATATTATTTAGTTATTGACTTTTGTTGTGTCTAAAAACGTTAATCGAAAAGGTGAGTGATTTATATTAAATGTATTGCACCTTCTCTAAATTCACTTAGAGTTTTAGTGTATTATACAGCATTATACACCTTCCGGGCCATATACATTTTAAAACTAGTACTTTTAGGTTCTTGATCGTGAAAAGACTAGCTGCTTATATCTGCTTATCTGACGAATATATTTTGTTTTACAGAATGGCTCCTCCAGTTACCCATATGTCGTTATTTGACACATGGGTAAAAAAATCAATTGTTGAAAAATTTGAAGGTGTATTAACTGTTTTTTGCGTGAATTAGGTATTATAGAACCTGAAAACGCATTGTTGGATAAAATTAAGCCATATGTTAGATGTATTTGTAAAAAATTTGAAACCAGATGGCAAAAATCCGTGAGAAGTAAAGAACAGTTCCTAAAATACAATTCGCCCTGGCTGCAAGAAACTCTTTCCCTTCCTGATTATATTTTAGAGGCAGTCCCAGGCCCATCGCAAATTAATGTAAAAATTAATAGAGCTGGAAGACTTAATAAACCCTTCAAAAGCTGTGGGAATAAAACTTAAGCCCTAAAATTGAAACCTCGTTTGGATACCACTAGTCCAGAAGAATTATCCATGGCCACTGAAATGAAACTAAGGAAGGATGGCAAAAGAGATTCGGCAGCTATAGTTAAGGAGCTCTCTGAAGCCTCCCCCAACAGGGGAACTACAATTAATAAAGTCCGAAGATCCATTCTTCAAAAGCCGCCATCATTGTCAGTTGATCACGCACTTGCTTTGATGGTGGATACCAATCTTTCAATCCGCCAGTATGTTCGCATACGCCAAGAAGCAAAAGACTCAAATTGTTTTTTCTATCCCCCCATCACAAAGTGAAGGAAGCGAAATTGTTATGCTATCCAGCAGAAATTACAGTTACTGAAAGATCGGCTGAAATTCTCCTCCAAGCATTGATTGACCATACCGTGGCGCGGACATTTAAAATTCAAAAAGTGACAGATTTTACATTCGCTTCAAACTACATCTTTTGAAATTATAATTAAGTAGGGATGTGATGGGTCTGAACAAACCATATAAACAAAAATTTTCTGATGAACAGTACACTGACGAGAGTTTATTATTTCAATGGTCCCTATACAAATTTACAATGGAGCTGATGAGATTAAAACTATTGTTTGGGAAAATCCAGCACCTTCATCAAGATTTTGCAGACCAATTAAATTAATTTTTGTCAAAGAAACTGTAGATTTAATAACTTCAGAAGTTGGGAAAATAGAGCAGCAAGTGAGAGACCTTGAACCGTCCAAACTGTTCATAAATAATACAGAATTCACTGTGCGGGCTGCATTAGTACTTTGCATGATTGATGGTAAAGTATGCAATGCTACTGCATCTTGTCCTTCAACAATGACATGCTATTTATGTGGAGCTAAACCAAGCGAAATGAATGACTTTGACATTGTTGCAAACAAAGAATTGAAGAATGAATATCTTGCCTTCGGCTTGTCACCTCTGCATTCGTTAATAAACATTTTTGAGTGCATTTTGCATATATCTTATCGTTTAGAAAGTGGAATATGGCAAGTGAAGGGAGAAGGAAATAAAGCGAAAGTGGCGAAAAAGAAGCAGCACATGCAAGATGGATTTAGAAGTAAGTTAGGCCTTCTCATTGATATTCCCAACAAGCAAAGTGGTAATACAAACGACGGCAACACAGCATGAAAATTTTTCAAACATGCTGAAGTATCCTCTGAAATAACAGGTGTTAATTTAGATCTAATAAAAAGATTTGGTATTATTTTACAATGCATAAATGGTAATTTCGAAATTAATTTACAAAAGTTTGAAGAGTACACCACAGAGACAAGGGAACTGTACGTGAAAGAGTATTCGTGGTATCCAATGCCTGTTAGTGTGCACAAGGTACTTTTTCATGGAAAGGATATTATGTCATCATGTATTTTGCCAATTGGACAGTTCTCTGAAGAAGCCCAGGAGTCCAGAAACAAGCACAACCGACAATACAGAGAACTATTCACAAGAAAAACGTCAAGAGCAGACACAAATATGGATTTGCTCCACAGGCTGCTTATTAGCTCAGATCGATTAATTTCTAGCTTACGCGCTAACCATGCAACTGTACCCAAAACAGTGAAACCTGAACTCTTAATGTTATTAGAATCAAGGAATGAGGCAAAAGAAATATACTCAGAAGAATCATCAATAGAAGAATACGCGAGTAGTGATTCAAACTAATTTGTGAGTATTTTTGTACATTCCTCTTATTTTATTTTTTTGTTATAATTTTTATATTTTCGACTTTTTATTCTTGTATACTTTCATTTTATTGTTCTTGCAGAGTATGTTTTGTTAAATTTAAATATTATGTCCCATAATATTAAACAAATGCAACGTTTGACAAACGTATACTCTCATGAAGGCTAATACAAGTATTCAAATTTCCTAAATATTTTAAAAAATATTTCGTAAAAATTTAAGTTCTACAAGCAAATTTGTTTATTTGTACATTGTTTACACAACAGACCCCCAAAAACTAGGAGAAATTCATTTCGAAGGGAGTTATTAATTTTTTCTTCCTAGATCGTCAAAATTACACACTGTGCGCCGCGTCCAGGGCACAGGTGCCTGGCACCTGTGCCCTGGACGCGGCGTCTCCCGGATAGCCAAGTAAGTTCTAATTCCGGCCGCGGAAGCCTACGCTCTCAGTATGCCATTGCTTTCCCTAGGGGCGCTAGTGTGCCAATTTTGACATTTGATTTGAATACCAGATAGCGCAAGCCAAGATACAATATCTGCAATCTTATCCAGTAATTCAAATTGAAACTCTCATTGGTGCTAAATTGCTAGAAAATTTTATTTTTCCAGGAACGGCCAAGTGCTTTTCCTGGGATCTGTTTCAATGCCGACTAGCGTCCGCATGCATGCCGTCGATTTTTGGCACCGCAAAAAATCCCCCGACTTTGCTATATGTAGTAAATTCCTTCCTCTAACACGTGTAGCAAGAATTTGTTTCGTGGGTCCTTGATTCCGAAAAGTTGATTGTCGGCAAAACGTCTGACCGTCCGTCCGTCCTTCCGCGCTGAAAATGTTTTCTTTGGACTTTTTGTGAGGATAGAATGAGGAAACGATAGAAAACACTGAATTCTATGGAGAAGGTGCCACTTAGAATAATACATTTGAATTTTCAAAAATATAACAATTGTTTTTTATCAATTTGCATAATAATATTTACGTTAGATTACGTACATTCTCTATTTTCATGTCTGATTTGTTTGAGCACAAATGCTTCAAATATACATCAATGCAATTTTTCGATATCTTAAAAGTTTTTTAGTATGAATATTTTTTTCTTTTTCTATGAAGAGATTCGAGGGGAGGACGTATTAGAAGGTTAGCGGTGTTGGTGCTGCTTTGCAGTTTCAAAATAGGGGTTTGATTTGCTGGGTATTTTTTCATAAACGATTCAATGTACGCTTATAAATTGAATAAAAATTGGATTTCATTAAAATCTCCGAAATGCTGAAAATAGCAAATTCGAATCTCCCACGCTTATTTACTTTTTTCACAAGATGGCTGAAAACTAAGTAGGGTACAAGTTCCAATGTTATAATATTATTTATCTTACAAGTAACAAAATTTGAGCCAAACCATAACATTTCTCGTCTCAAAACGTATGCATATTCTCCTTACTTTTATCAAGACTCTCAGGGATTCATAATCTTACATTTCCATACTGAAGGAAAACTTTAACAAGATATATATGAATTGCATTTTATTTCCATCCACTGCATTACATTTTTCATTACATAATCAAAAGGCAAATTTATATAGCAATTACACATGGATAGAATCTGAAACAATGAAAAACAGAAAAAAGTGAACATGAAATAATCAATGAACATCTAAGCAAACTTGTTATAGATAATAAAAATAGAAAATATATAGATATTTCTCAAAAAAAGAAAAACTCAGTGCAAAAAAATATTTCACTGTTCAACTTCAAAATGATGTTCCAATGCCTTTCGCAACATCTGAAGCTGTTTCTTTTTGATGTGGGTCAGTTTCGTACGAATTAAATTTTCAATTCCATCTTTTCCTTTGTGTTGAAATGTTGCATTCAGCAGCATGTAGTCAACTCCAGACTCTGCCAAGAACTTACGAAGAGTAAAAAAACGCCTCTTTTCCACCTGTGACTTCCCATTAAATAAAAGCTTCAGCGAGTTCATGCGAATCTGCACTTTCAAGCGCTCAGCTTCATTTAGAAGTGGCTGCATATACGTTCCCATGTGTCCAAGCATACGGACATAGTATAGATCTCTATTTTCCTTTAGACAGTGATGCCTTCCTCCAAACAGGCGATACATGAGCTGAAAAAATATATTCCAATCAGACCTGGAAAATATATATAATTTCTTACTTTTGTAAAAAAAAAATAACCTCTAGAACCCACCTGAAAGGTTACGATTGATCTGGTACAGGCAGAAATAGGTTTTTCATGAAGGCCCAGAAGCATTCGAGATAATGCAGTCATTGAGTAGGAAACGAATGTCTGCTTGAACGCAGTTTTCGCTGCTTCTCTCAGAACAACAAAACCTTTGACAGAGCGTGAAAACTTTTCTGTCAATCTGTATTTTTCTAAAGCTCTCAGAAGAAGAGATATTGCAGCTCTTCGCCTGTCAAATGTGAACAAAATGACTCCATCTGTTCCTTTTTCTGCTCCACGCAACCATCTAACAAAGTGACGAAGTGTGTTCTTCAACGATTTTGTTGCGACAGGCTGAAAAAGATAATTACGATAAAACATATATTGCACAATTTGCTTTTATCATCTCATCTGCGCTACTTTCACTTAATATACGAACCCTCTGAGTGCTTGTGTCCACAAGTTTGCGATCACTATTGTTATCTACGATTTCCAGTCCAAATTTCTTTGCCACTGAAGGGTTAAGATCACATTGGGGCATAACATACTGGGTAAAATACGCCCCGGGACTGAACACGGACAGCAAAATAATTTCACTTTCCCATTTCCATCCCGTTGTGTCAATATCCAGAGCAAGGAGTTGCATCCTTCCCTAAAAATAAAACATAAATCGTGTCCATTACATTATGCTTAGTAGCTACGTGGTTGCAACGATTGTTGACCATTGCAAAACGGGAAAAGTATTCCCGCAAAATTGTTAAACTTTCAACTGCGGCCTGGTGGTGGAATGTATAATATTTCGACGAACCATTATCTCTTTAAAGCTATGCGAAGTATTCATTTTCTCAGTAGCTCAAGAGGTTAAAGTAAGGAGGCGTTTACCAAGCGATGCGGGATGGGTTTCCCATGAAGTTCCAGAAGCATTCAAGATAAAGCAGCCATTGAGTAGGAAGCGATTGGTTCGACTTCCCGCTTGGGTAGTCAATTCTTAAAATTCTGTTCACTTCGAAACGCCGTACGAGTAGGTCGTGCTGTGAACAGTGGTGGACTGACGAAACACGTGTGATTTACTTAACTTGGTTGACTTGTACGAGTTTGTTTCTAAATCGGTAACCAAAACAGCAAATCATTACGTTGAATTTCACGTATAGCTGCAGCTGCATAATCACTTCACTTTCCCATTTCCATCTCGTTGTGTCAATATCTAGAGCAAGAAGTTACGTTCTTCCCTAAAAATAAAATATAAATCGTGTCCATTACATTATGCTTAGTAGCTACTGCAGCTGCAGCTACACCTTTAAGAAAAATGGTTTCTCCTGACTACAGGAGAAACATAACCTCCAATGGTACGGATTAACGACAAGGTATGTCATTGAAGAATTCTTATGTAGGTGCTACGTCATGAGATTCCTTTCCATCTAATGAACAAGCAATTGTAATCGAAGCTCAAGAAGAACTTTCAGTTAAAGATTATATTAGCAAGGGTGCCTCTATTGTTGACGCTAGTGATATTAGATTTGTTTCACGTATACGTAACAACCGAATATGCATCTTTCTATCTAGCCAAGTCATTGCGGATAAATTCACTGATAAAAACAAAATAATTGTTATAAATAATCATGAACTCAGTGTTAAACCTCTCCTTAGCAAACTTAAAATGGCAAATATATCCAACGTTTGCCCAATCATACCACATAATATAACTGAAAAGAAGATCACTACGAGGAAAATTACCACATCCTCCAAGGTCTCATTCATAAAAGCAGGAATATCAAAACCGGGCTTCTCGCGTATCATGAGTTTCAGACAAGCGTACATAGATCCTGAAAATCTAAACAAATTACCTGATTCAACTGTTGTTTATTTTGACAATACCTCATACCGTATATACTTCTCTACTGAAATCATGACTTGTTTTATTTGTATGCAAGAAGGACTTGTAGCTCAGTTTTGTTTCAATAAACCCAGTGGAAATGATGAAATGGAAACTGAACTTTCAACAACATAACCAAAGTCCCTCTTCTGTACCAAATCCTCAACCTGCAAATGATAACAATGAAAAAGAAATATCGCCCTCTACTGATGTGCATATCACCTCAAAAAGTCCTCCACCATCTGTCTCATCCACCTAAATTGACGAATCTATTCACACAATAAAGAGTGAAGACAACACTTTGAAGCAAGAGCTTGAGACCAACAACATTGTCCCTTTATTAACCCAACCTCAATATGTTGACGTTCCTGCTCTTCAAACCCCACATTCAAACACACAAACAACACAAATAACTTGATCAAGAGACGACCTATATCCTCATCATCAAGAACCTTAGACCCACCCCCATCAGAAACTGATAAACATTTCAATAATGACCTCACTGCAAAAGAAAAAGAGAAGAATGATAAAAAGTCACTACTAGAAAGTACAAATATTGAAGAATCTGAAGAACTGGACACTAAACTGGCCCCTCTGAAAGAAATATTATTGTTTCAAACAACAAACATGCCTTAAATTTTATTCAAATGTAGAGTTTTCTTGAAAAAAATAAAAACAGTACTGAGGTAACTGAAATAGCTCTAAAATTTACCCCTGATGTAACTCAATTGGTCCAAATATTAGAAAGTAATTACAAAGTATCCAAAACTAAATGACAGAAGTATGAAGAGAAGGTTTACAAATCCAAAAAAGAAATTAAAAAGTACATTCAAAGCAATGAATCAGAGTACTCTTGTGATACATGTTAAAGTATCTCACTCCTTTAAACTAAATATTATTTAACAATGATTGAATGCATATTACAATGGAATATCAATAGGTTTAGACCTCAATTAATTCTAATTAAAAAATATAATCCAAATGTATTATGTTAACACGAAACTAATAATTTAGAAAAAATTATACTACAAATAAAACAGTATTCTGTATACCTAAGGAATATAAATAATCCAGAAATATCCAGTGGCGGCATAGCTAGCTATATATATTCACGATATCCGAGGGGGAAACGTTAAAACTTCGAAAATAAGCTCTTAAGACACTTTGAAGCATATTTTGTCTAATAAACTCCTCCCCTCCGCCGGCTAGCTCAGAATGGGTTTTCAAGGTGGGCGCAAAATAAAAAAATACAATTAGAATAGCGGGGATCAGGGTCATGTGGGCCGTTGTGGATTGAATGCACTTACACAGAAACTCAAGTCGAATCACTTTCCACATACTTAAGTATATTCTAATTAAATTGCTGTTACAGTAAATGAACATAAAACACTTTACATATACAAGAATTTTGTCTTGCTGAAAAAAAAGAAACAACTTACACTCTTAATAATTAACTACACTGTTTCCTTTCTCTCATTTAAATCAATTTCAAAGAATACTTAAAACTTTGCCTAATCATTCCAGTCGTGAATTTCCTAGTTGCAACTTTACAATTAGCTAAGTTTTTCTTGAAAGAAAAGATTGATTCTATTTTTCACAGAATATCGGTATAAAGAACCTGTACTAATACTTTCTTTCCGAAACAAATTATTCCTTCTAATATCTATAAATTGTTCAAGTTGGCACGACCTTACTGTGTCTTCTCACGGCGTAGAGAAATCTGCGGCGTCGACTCTTCCAATCGCTCGATGTCCTTGTCCTTGCAGCTCGGTCGGGAGCAAAGCCGCCCCTCTGCAGAACCGCACGGTCGTCCCTTTCCAGTACCGTTGTTCAACTCACGATGTGGCCTCCGTCTCGTTTTCCGTTGATACTCTTTTCGTATTCTTTTATAGAATGTAATTAGCTTTTAATTCCATATTTAAAAGAATCTACAATACGACAACTGAGTCTATTGTATAAGAAGAATAAATATAAAAATAAAAAAACTGCAAAGAAAAGAAATGAATGGCCTCGTTAGTTTCATGCTATTCACACTCCTCTCTCTTACAAAGATTTTAAATGTGTCACTTATACTTTCATCCTTTTCCTGATGAATTGTTTTAATGCATTGTAATATGATAATTACCTCCTCGAATGTCTTGAAGAGCTTTTATCGTAGATGCAGTCCTGAAGTCCGTAGCAGTACGAGGTGCCGCCTTCTCGTGATCGGTAGGTCCTCACTCTCCAGCTGTTACTTCAGAAAAGAAAGCTTTCTTTCTCCCGACTACCGGTGTCGCATACTCTACCGAGACGCTCTCTTACGGATATAGTTCGCAGTTTCCATTTTCGGATTGTATTCATGCGCGTTGGCGCGCGTTCAAACAGCTTATCTTATTCTTGAATATTGATGTGCTCCGTTTTCCGAGACCTCGGCAAAACGGATGGTCACATAACCCCTTCTTTCGGAAAAAAAGATTTTGTGGGATTTGATTTCATATGCCAAAAAAAATCTTTTAACCAAACTTGATGCTCTTCCTTTCTTCTGTCTTGATTCTGGAATGTCGAGCTATCTTGTTTCTTCCTTCTTCTTCTTCTTCTTTCTTCTTCTATTCTTTCTCTTGACATTTATTCTATTCTTTAAAAGGTCGTAAACTATGGAAATTATACTTTCCAATTGTATTCCCGCTTTCATCTATTAACACTGCTACATTGGGATTTTGTTTGTGAGCAATTGAGTACGGTCCCTCAAACAATCTAAAAAATTTATGATACTGCTTATGTATCAAATCAGAACTTTTCGGAACCCTTAATAATACCTTCTGCCCTTCTTGGCATTCGTAAGTTTTTCCGGTAGCTTGTGATTTTCTTTTATCTGCCGCTTTTCTTAGCTTTCTAAGTATTTCTTCATTGGCTAGATTTTGGTGCTCTATTTCTGGTTTCATAAGAGTTTGTAATGGATGCTCTGGTTTTCGTTTGAAATGGGCCTCATATGGGGTCATTCCAATTGACTCATGGTGGATTTGGTTTAACCATTTATTTATATGTGGAATTAGTAGCGACCACTCGCTATGTTGCCTCGACACGTAGACTCGAAATAGCCTCGACAGTTCCTTCATTACTCTTTCTGAAGGGTTTGACTGTCGGTGTCTAATGCTGGAACATATATGTTTGACATTCATATGTTGCATGGCCTGTAACCAGGATTCACTAGTGAATTGGGCACCATGATCTGTCAGCACCTTGGCATATGGACCAGCAAATTGAAAAAACTTATTAAGTTGGTGCAGGCAATTTTTAGTGTTCGCTCTATTCACAGGGTATACTTGGGTCAACTTAGAAAACACATCGATGCATACAAAAATATGTTTATATCCATATTTGGCCTTCGGTAAAGGACCATATAAGTCTAAGGCAACTAGCTCATTTTCTTTTGAAGGTATTATAGCATGCATTGCGCCCGAATAATGTCGATTCGGGTACTTGGTTTTCTGACACAGTACACATTTGGCAACCTCGTTATCCACTTGTTTTTTCCTCCCTTTCCAATGACAAACTTCCTTAATTGCTTGGTCTACTTTTTCGGCCCCAAAATGTGCTAAAGAGGTATGCACGAACCAGATGATCCCGGTTGTTAAGACTTGCGGTATCCAGATTCGATAAAGCGATGGCTGTTGTTGCACCCTTATGAGCAAAACTTGATCTACCAATTTCCATTTCAATGGGTCAGCCGTCCACTGTCGTACATCTGGATCCGTAGGTTCGAGTTCTCCTCTGCAAAATCTTTTCATCTTTTCCATTATGGCATCGGCATCTTGAAATCTTGCGATGTTTTCCCAAGTTAAACCTGGCATGCTCATTGTATTTAACTGAATGGGAGAAGCCGGGAACAAAGTGTTAGGCATTGAATTGTGTTCGGCATTGACATTCCTACTAAGCAAATCGGGCAACAAGTTACATCTGCCTGGGCAGTATTCTACCTTGACAGAAAATTGTTGTAACCATATTATCCACCTCAGTAGTCGATCGTTATTTGGATGACATCTTTTTAGAAAAACTAAGGCTTTATGATCCGTTCTAATAATGAATGATCTTCCTACAAGATACTCTCTCAATCGGTGTATTGACCATACAATAGCATTCGCTTCCTTCTCTGTGGCCGTGTAACGAGTCTCACATTCTTTCAAAACACGACTCACTATTGCTATTATCTTCTCTTGGTTATTAATTTCTTGGAATAGTATGGCACCCATTCCAAGATTGCTACTGTCGGTCTGCAATATGAATGGCTTAGTGAAATCGTGATATGCTATCATACATGATTCATGAAACATTGCTTTTAAATTGTTGAAAGCTCTTTCATGATGCTCAGTCCACTTCCATCTAGTGTGCTTTCGCAACAACTGAAGAAATATTGCAGTGTGCATGGCGAAATTCGGAATAAACCTTGAGTAATAGTTCATGCAACCTAATAAACTTTTGAGTTGTTTCGTGTTTTTAGGCGGTGCAATCTTATCTATTTCTTGCATTTTCTCCAAGTTCATCTTGACTCCGTTGACTGTCAAATCATACCCCAGGAATTTAACTTGTTTAGTGCAAAAATTACTTTTTTCCAAATTCAACTGTAAATTATTTTCAATGAGACGTTTAAGCAAAATATCTAGCTTGTTCATGTGTTCTTCAAATGTCTTCGAATACACGAGCACGTCATCAATATAGATAAAAGCATCGCTAGACATCTCTCTGTCAATGATATTGTCTAAACATTGCACAAGAGCAGATGCACTGCTCTTGAGTCCAAATGGCATTCTTTTGAAAACATACGAAATTCCCCGGTGAATAAATCCTGTATATTGTCTACATTCAGGTGCTATCGCTATTTGCCAGTAAGATGCAGTGAAGTCGGTTGAACTCAACCACTTGATACCGGATAATTGATTAGTTAAATCCTCTACACGCAACGGTCTGTCTCTGTACGGTAGGGTAACTTGATTCAATCGTCTTGCATCTAAACACAACCTTATCTTCCCATTACTCTTTTCTACGAGCACTATCGGACTTAGATAAGAGGTTTTGGACTTCATGATAATATCATCTTTAACTATTGTAGCAATGAGCTTATCCACCTCCTCCTTATGTTTTTCTGGAATGACATATTGGTAACCCGTGAATGGCGTTTTATCTGTTAGTTCTATTTCGAATTGAAAATCTTTTACTGGATTCTTGTTTTTGCAAAACACCTTCTGATTCCTAACTAATACTTCAATTAATTGTTTCTTCTGATTTTCATTAAGATTAGAATTTTCTTGCACATGCGAACGAATTTTCAGCTTCACATCTTCTTCCTCCAAACAATTCGCCTCCCAATAATTCCATGTGAACGAATCAAATTCGAGATCCTGTTGATTATTCGGTTTTAACGTCATGGTATTTTTTTCTAAGTTGATAACAACCTCGTATTGTTTCATGAAATCGATTCCCAGTATGAGCGGATATAAAAGTTCCGGCGCTACTAGGCACACAACTTGATACTTATTCTTGCCTATCTCTATATCCAAATAAACTTGTCTTGTTATTGGCTTTGATTTTTTCCGATTCGCAAATATCAGAAAAGACTTTACGAGCGGCAATGTAGGTACCTCCACTCCCTGGTTTTTTCAATTCATTCAACAAACTTTCCGCTATGACGGAGGTCGCACAACCTGTATCCACTAGTACTGACGTATCAACACCCTCACATTTAACCTTAAGCTTCGGACACTGTCGCCTGGATCCGATCTGCTGTTGTTCTTCTTCGTTCCACGGTTCGTCATCAAATGAGATTAATTCGATCGATAATATCGCCACCTCTTCTTCCCTAGATTCTTCTATTAGGTTTGCGGCGGGATGGCGTGTCGAAACAAACCTTTCTAATTTTTCGACTCATGTCCGCGAGATGTACTGGGTTCAGTATTTCTGTTTTGGAAAACTCCTCTATCAATAGAATTTTTTCTATTCCTATCTTTAGACGGCGTCCTATCTTGTCTAGCATAGGTCTGTTCTTCTACGTGCTGTTTCGATTTGTAGGTTCCTCTTTTCTCTGATTTGCTTACATAATGTTGCTGCTGCCTGCTGTCTTGGCTTTCTACCGGCCCACTAACATTTGCCCTTGCTCTCTGTAACCTCTCATTGTACACGAAAGTCGCATCATACAATCCCAGCTGCGTTATTAACTTTTCCGTGGACATTGGCAAGAGATTCTTAAGCAAATTTTGTGTGGCTGACGGAAAATGACGTGTTAACAAACAGACAATTTCGTCATCCGGGATCGTCGGAGTACATAATTTGAAACAAGCTAACTTCTCCTCTGCATATTCTTGCATGGACATCGTACCTTTCTTCCACGTACCCTACATTACATTAACTTTGAAATTAATTTGAGTTTCATTGTTCCAGTATCTTGAGTAAAATTTTTCTTTAAATTCTGTCATAGTTTTTGGTAATTCTCCTCAACTATCTGCCCATATTCGTGCATTACCCTGCATCATCTGATAGACTATGTGAGTTTTCTTATTGTCCGGAACATAATTTAAAGAAAAGAAATTATCCACCTGCCTCATAAATACGCATGGATTTTCATCTCCCGCTGCACTAAATTTAGGAGTACACGGTAATGAAAACTACGTGTGCGGAACGCTTCCTCCACTCGATGGTAAATTTTCAATTTGATTTTTCAATTCTACAACGTCATTCGTACATGCTGTAATTTGGTGTTGTAGAACCACACCTTGTTCCGAAAGAGCTTTTATTCCACTATCTAATTTACTAGCTTGAACCTTAACTTGTTCAGTAACTAATTTTTGAAACTTCTCTACACCTTGTTCTATCTCAGTCTGCCTGTCGGACACGGTGGTTATAAGATCTGATTGCATTTCGATCCTATTTTCAAATCCTTTCGTAACTTGATCAATCTTCTCTTTTAATTCATGACCCAGTTCCGTGAATTTTTCTTCTAACTTCTCGTGTTCCTGCCCTAATT
>BLKR01009903.1:37500-80117 GCA_011170035.1 Teleogryllus occipitalis | reverse complement strand
GCCTAGAGCTGAACCTTGGGGAACACCACTTAAAACAGCGCAGGGTGTCGATAGTGTGTTTCCAATCACTACCTGGAATGTTCTGTCCGATAAATATTCCTGAATCCACCTCAATATTTGCCTCGTATACCCAGAGATGAGACGTTTATGTGGTACTTTATCAAAAGCATTAGCATAATCTAGATAAATGATGTCAACTGGTGGTTTCTGATCCAATTCTTTGGTCCATACATCTAGCAACTGGAGTAAATTCGTGGATGTTGATATTCCAGGGCTGGAACCATGTTGTTGTTCAGGAACAATGACCCTTCATTCAGCCTGACAATTACCCTTTTCATCTGATTTATATATTGGAATAATGTCAGCTTTTTTAAAGGGTTCAGGAAATGTACCTGTCTCAAAAGTTATGCGAAATATATAAGTTAATGGTTTGAGAATAAAATTAGAAACATGTTTAATGACTGAAATTGAGATCTGATCCATACCAGCAGTTTTTGAAAAAAATTTATTTATGGTGTTGGTAATACTAAATAATTGACCTGTTAACTTCTACTAGAGAATTGATTGAATCTGAGGGTGATTGATGGTGAGTATGGTCTCATCTGATAGAACATTCAAATTTCTAGTTATGTATGGGCCCATTTCCACAAAAAATTATTTAATTTGCTTGTGATGTCAACATTTCCATAAGATTATTATTATTATTATTATTATTATTAGTTGTTGTTGTTTTATAGGCAGCAGTAAAAGTACCGTTTTGCTCAATTTTCAGGAATATATTGTATCAAGTTGTACATTGTGGTAATTTCTTTAATTTTTTTGCTGAAATAGTACAAAGTGTACATAATACAGGCCAAATTTCTATGAAAACCTGTTGAAATTGCAATAGTGAAAATTTGTTTGTTCCTACACCTTTACTATTACAGTATTTCTTTCTCATTGCAATCATTTCTTCAATCTTGGATCTTTAAATCATTTTGTGTTTAATTTTAAAAAAATTTAATTAGTTTTCATGTAACTTTGACTCGAATGCAGATAATTTTCATACATTAAGTTTGCTATCACTAGAAATCTGTAGATAATTAAAACCTCATAACTCCAATTTTAGCCAAAAATATGTAAATAAAAACTTTATTGACAAGGACTTCAATAGGACTTTGCTAGCAGTAACTCTCTCTTCGGCCCTATCTAAACCAATTATAAAGTGATTGCTTGCATGTGTAATTAGATTTTTTTAATTGTATAAATAAAACTCTCTATTAGTGCAGTTCAGCTAAAGAAACAAACGAGCTGTTTCCGTCTTTTGGATGCTATCAGAATTTTATCCTGTAACTGGAATTATTTCAGTAGCATTTGCATCAGTTTGCATATTGCACTGTTATACCCATGCTCGCATTTACACTCCTGGTAATGCAAGAAAAGCCAATAGAGTTGACAGCGAAGATTGGTTGACATATTGCTAATTTTAATGATGAAAGTTGAATGAATAAAAAATGATTTTTAAATCGTACTGCAGAACTTGAATTTAATATTTATTTTTGTTATCATGTCTGTGTTTCAGGTATGCTCCAAAATACATGTACCAAGGCAGAATATATCCAAATTACCTCTCTGGAACAGGCTATGTTATGTCAGCTGATGCAGTTGGACCACTTTATTCTACAGCCCTTCGTACACCATTCTTCCATTTAGAAGATGTATTCCTCACAGGCATATGCGCCCGCCAAGCTGGTCTTAGGCCAAGGGATCATCCAGCGTTTGCTTATACCAAACGAAAAACTGATGCCTGTGTACTACGTGACAAATTGGTTGTGACATCTCACCATATGGAACAAGCAGCTCTGAAACAAGTTTGGTCTGCTATGCAGCAGCCGTCACTCAACTGTACACCTTCAAAGGTAAGTAAAGGATGCTTAGTAAAATTGTGATTTTCTTTCCACCCTGTTGGCATATAGGCGGCCAAAATTAATTCAAATTTGGTGCCATATTTTGAATTCAATCATTTACAGCCATTCTTTGGCACTAATTAACAGCAAGAGGTATACATTTCAAACATCCCACCTTCGATTTTTTTTTAACGGCGGGCTGGCTTCCAGAGAGAAAGGGAATATATTTTTTTCGTATAAAACTGTTTGCAAGGACTGAAGTGCTTTCCAAGAAGGCCATGAGAATGCACCACAGAGCAGACACCATAAACGACCAGAGTAGATAGCATTGCACCATAGATTAACACCAAGATGTCCAGCTTCTCTGTTCTTGCGAATACTTGTCGAGTGCTCGACTGACATGGGATGGTAGCTTCGGTTGCCTCAACAGTCGCAAACCCCGCCAAATACAAATTACTGAAAGTAGTTGGGAATTTAGATTTGTACATTATAAATACATATTGCCATGTTTAGCTTGTGAAATTTTCTTATTAGAGATGCCTTGCAAATTCAAGGGAGCCTAGTATGTAATGCAGTGTAATGCTGCCTCTTACCCCCACCCCCCTATTTAGCGTTATCTAATTTACAGATAACCCCTAATAAATTACCCTAATAATTTTAAAGATTTTTTTCTGTCTAATTTGCCTTATATTACACTTATTATTTTCATACACATTTGCTCTCAAGATTTTAACATTGGCTGTGTGCTGATAATAAATAATTTTCCTGCTTATGTTGGTATATTAAAGTATCCTTATTCTGTTTTTCAGGTTCAGACATCACAAAAACCAAGTATGAGGCCCCTAGGGAGAAGAGTAGCTGGTGTTCGGAGGCCAGGTTTTCGTTGTGTGTGAGTCTTTAGGATACCAAAATTTCGAAACTGTTTTACCTGTGCCTCTGCAGTGAATGATGTCTTGGTTTCTTTTGCTGCCTATGTTTTTCTGCAACTGGATTTCTCTGAGCATATTTGGTCTCCTTACATGGCCAGTGGATGCTTGCATCGCGAAGTTATTTTCCTCTTAATATTTGCCAGCCCAAGATATAATTACTGTTGTAAATCATTCACACCATTCACTCAATTAAATTGTATAAACTGGTGGTTCTGTGACCAATACATTCTTCCATGCCAGTATGTGGCAATGCCATGTATATGGCTAAAACATAGAGTATTTCTGATACTGTGTAAGTGAGGATTTTTACTTCTATTTGTAAGTTATAAATACTTCCTCAAGTGGTCTCTGGTAACCAGAGATGTATTACAGTATTAGAGAGCTATTCAATTCTATAGTTGTATGCATCCAACCCATAATTGCAAATGTGATTATTGAATTCTCATAGAATTTTAAATATCTTAACTAACATGAATATATAACTACATTTCCCCAAAACAGCAGGTGTGCATGGTCTGGGTAGGTGTAAGAGTGTGGAAAGTGTGAGAGTTTCCTTTTATATTTCAATTTAGTACATTTGATTTTGATATAGTTTAGTTTTTGGGTTTTACTGCTTGGCAACTGAAAACTGTTATCAGTGCATGGATCTCGTCCTCATTGTGTTGTGATGTTTTTGAATTTTGCATGAAAAGGTGATTTCATTCTTCGTTTCAATTCTTGCATTCTTTTTATCATTGTTAACTTGACCTGTTTGGTATGTGCACCTAGGTTTTCCTTTCCCTTTCTTCCTTCCATCCATCCATCCACCTCCTATTTCTTTCCTCTGTTCTTCCTTATACTTGCATTAAGTTTGTCCATTTTTACCTTGTTTGGCTTTTGCTTTTCCTATAAACTTCCCTCCATTTATGTCCCTATTTTCTCAACGTTTCATTTTTGTCATTATTGACTCTTCATCTTTTCTTTCAGCCTAATCGTAAATAGTTCTAATTCAGTTTCTCTCCTTAATAACAAATAAGGTTGTGTTTGTTCACTAGGCTCCATAGTTCATTTTCTTATTCATTTGCTGGCTTGTCTTATCACTGTATGCAGTTTGTAAGCCTGTGTCATCTACTTGTTAATTCTTATCTGAGAGTTTCTACCAGGAATGAAATAGTGTAATTTTTATGCAAATTCCATGCAAAAAAAATTAAAAGATCTTGAATGTAAATCATATGAGAGTGGAATTATATGCATGAAAATTTGAATCTAATAATGAATATAATACATATAAGGCTTTTGTTGGCTGTGAAGAACAATCAGTCCATCATTAAAATGATATTACAAAAGGCATTAATTGTAGTAATTTTATTTCATTATATATACAACAGTGAATAATTTTTATAAGCCAGAATCACAGTTATTGGACTTTCATTAATACAGGAACTTAGAGAAGTGCTCCTTAAAACAGCAAAAAAGTATATGCTACCAGAGTTATAATGACCCAATGATTGAAAACGGTTTCGTAATGTTCCCAATTTATCAAATAAGGTACACAAGATCAACTTCTGCCTGCCGTCCACTAGTCCGTCCGTTTCCTCTTTTCAACCAACTTCTTTATACACTTTTTTTTTTTTTTTTTTTTTTTTTTCCAAGCACCAATTCGATTCACCTGTTCTCTACAAATTTACTTGATGTTCTCTTGCGTCTCTCAGCCTTTTCTGTTTGTTTTATTTATAACCATTCTTTATTTCTTCAATTATCTGTATTCTCATTTTACAATGTTATTTCCCATAGTCTGGCCCAACTGCTTTTATAAGTCAAATCTAGGTTTATTAATTCCTATCTCTGTCTTTACCATTTTTCCTTCCTCTACCATTTGTCTATCCTTATTTTATTTCTGCCTTCCTACAAGCTCTTACCTTCTTTTTCTCAAAGTACATTTCTCCTTTTACTGTTCCCCTTCTTACCTACAATTTTTCACTCTGTTTTTATCATAGTTTCCCTCTTTAGCATTCATTCTTGCTTTTAGTACTCTTAAAAAATTATTGTTTTTGTTTTTTTGCATTTTCTTTTTATGAATTTGCCCTTGAATTATGTTCCTCTTCTTTTCCAAATATATTAGGCAAAAAAATTAACTTTTCTTTGTGCATTGGGTCCCCATGTGGGTCTGGTTTCTTTGTCCTAAAATGAAGAAAAGTGATCGGTACAATCATTCTGATGGGTCAAAGGTTTTGCAGTCTGATGTTTTCCTCTTATGCTCTTTTCCCGATTTTGTACCCAAAGTTTGTTCTAGACCAGCAGAACCAGCTCACCACACTAGATCGCTCAAAGGAATCTCCCTATACCAGAGAATGCAAGAAAGAATCTTTGTGGAACAAAAAAGAATATTTGTTTAACCTTGCATTTTGAAAAGCATGACTGATTTCGTAATTTTTCTACTTTTTCCATTAAACAGACTTTTTACGCTGTCTAAAAATGCAAATGGACATATAAAATACATGTAATTGAAAACCATTATTCTTAATGCTCTAAACAACAATGTATCACCTATGTGAACTCTTTATCTCTTTATATATTTGATACTGTTAAGCTGAAAAGCATACGTATCACACACATATGATAGTGTTTTAACAATGCCTTGAATTTGTGAAGATTATTAGTACATTGTAACTAAGAGATATTGGCAGTTACAAATCTTGAATCAGACTTTCCTTTTTCATTCTTTTTTTTTCTTTTCATCTTTCAGACTCTTGTTCATTTCAATACCCATCTTTTGTTATTTTTTTAAGAAGAACACATGTGTTTAAGGCTATGGTTTTAAAGGTAAACAGATTGACAACTTAGGGGTTTTTTTTGGTGTTTCAGTGGACTATCGTAGAGAAGTCTTCCAAATGCAATCTCCATCAATGGCAGATTCAGGGGGTCATAGAAGTTAGAAACTGCCTGAAACTTTGCAAACGTTCACTGAATACAAATGAAAAGTCAATGCTGGACATCCATAGCAAAATTGGAAGAAGAAAAAAAAAAAAGCTTGGGAGAGGGGAGCATAAAAACATGGAGTCAATACCCTGTCCAGAAACATACCATTGTATCATTGAATTTCCTTCATCATAGGGTAGAAGGAACCAGACACATGGAGAATTTATTTTTGAATTCGTATTAACTATAATTTCTTTTAACCTCTTTGCCTAATCATTCCATTTGGCCTTATTTGTGAGGGCGGTGACTACACATTAGTGAAACTTAAATGTACAATAGATTTTATTAAATTTATTATTTACTCTTGTTGGAGTAATATTTTTTAGTAGATTGTGTAGAGAAGTTGTACAAATCTGATTTTTAAATGAATTTAATTACAGCAACAATTCCAATCAGAGTTAAGAAAGTAGAACCTCAATAGAAGACATATCAATATTGTCCTGGTTGTTACTGTGTAATGATAGAGGGAATTTAATGTGCTATCTCTTTTAAGTCCCTCTAATATCGTTTTCATCCTTTTGAAATGGTGTATTCATAGTAGTGGAATGTTTCCTTTCTGGAAGGAAATCTAATTTCAATAGATTATTCGTCTGGTAATTGCTGATGCAACAAAATTGCATGGATCCATATGAAAAAGGGGCCTTCTATGAAACAAATGGACTGAAAATTGTTCAGTTTTCTTAACCATTACAAATGCTTCAAAAAGTTTAAAACTAATTTAAAATATGAATGTGGTAGCACTGCAAAAAAAAATTATTCAATACTATTGCTGTTTTAACTTGAGTACTGAAATCATTTAGAATTCTAGTCATCGGAAAAAATATTGCTTTTGCTCTTGTATTTCATTTGAATCAGAATTGGTTAATCTTTCAAAACTCTTGAATTAACTACAATTCAAAACATTTGAATTAGTTTGTTCCCTGAAGTAAGTGGTTTACCACACATTTCAGCCAAGTTATGATGTCTGCTTGAAATTATCACAATTTTTTTACGATTATACCAAATTTGAATAGTATCAAACAAAGCAATCAGACACTGGAAATAAATAAAAATTCCCAATTATTAGTGCAAGACAGCTATGTGCCTTGGCAACAACGTGAGGAATTAGTAGCAAATGATCACTTTGATTGTGAATATTACATGTCATTATGACTTTAATGGTCAAAGGAGACTTCATGAAGGTGAGGACCCAAATCCCTGTAAAAAATATTACCGTAATTGTGGTACCCTTCAAATAGAGCACCTCTGAAACTAACATTCACTCGTGCATAAATGTAAAAATGTTTATATATGAAAATTAAATGAAAATTTAAAATCTAACTATCCAGCTGCTCTTGAATTAGGACTTCATTTGTGTTTTTGTCTTCAAATTGTTAGCAAAATACTTTTTTAAATTATTATTATTTTGATTATGATCTCTATATATCAATGTTTCTTGGGTAATATATGCCTGCACCTTCACCTTCCATTTGAAACCTGTGGTGAGAATTCAGCAAAGTATTTCCTCTAGTGCATCTGGAACAACTAAACATTTTTATTGTACTTGATTTTTTCCTTTTTAACGTTAGAATGTTTTTAGAATCATAGGATCCAAGTATTTGTTTTCATAAATGTGCATATAAATATGCAAATGGACGTCCAGTGGATAGAATGTTGCATTAATTAATTGGCAAATTATAATGCAGTCACTTAATAGAAATGCATTCATCTTCAAGTTTTTTTATGTCATTATGTTAATTTTTATTTTTGTCAAGTGACTGCAGTATTTCTTTAACAAAAGGAACAAGCCTAGCACATGGGCATTCTCTTAAGTGTTTTTATTTATATCCTTGTTGTTTTGTGGACTGTGAAAGTTTGGGACTTTGAACACGTGACTCAATACCATTGATATGTAAAGCTGAAGAGTCTTTGAAGTGCTGATTTTTCTCAAAAATATTTATTAATCTGATATAGGCTATCTGCAAGTTCAAAGACTATCTGATGATGTTTGTTAACAATAGTTAAGTTGTAGTGATATGTAACAGTTTACCTAGGGAACTGTAACTTCGAGTACAAAAATTGATGTTATAAATTTAATTTGGTTTATTTATATAAAGAACAAATATTTTGCAGCCATGTTCACAAATAAAAAATCTTTCCTGCATAATTTGATATTTCTAAAATTATCTTAATTGATTTTTACAAAAATGAGAGAATATTACTGAGAACGTTACCCAATGTGTTTTCAGTTTTTGTGATTGCAGAAAAGATGCAAGCAATTTATTGCTGATGACAAAACAAGATATAAATGGAATTTTTGAAAATTGTGAAGTAACAAATTTATTTCCACGTGGTTCTGCATATAGCACTTGTTATTTCTTACCTGTATTAACTATTACACATCCCGTGAAAAGTATTTTGTTAATAGCTTTCCCAAAGAACAAATTAATTTTATAGATTTTTAATTTTTATAATTGTAGAATAGTGGCTAGTTTCCTTAATATTTATTGATGAGGAAACTGAGACTGTGTGGAATCTTGGACCATAATTTGAGTTGATAGAATATAATCCCTCACAATTTTATAGATCTGTAATATTCATGGTTTCTGAATTAATTTTCCAGAGATTCTAGCTATCTTCTGGTTATGAGCGGAGCATGATATTCACTTGTTCTAAAACACCCCCTCCACTAAACGTTACCAACGTATCAAGTGAAAGGGTGACGGAGCTCTTAGGGATGAAAATGCATGAAGCAAACGAAATAAGAGGAATTTATGCGAATTCGTTTCAGAAAGAGCACACAATTCAACAATATTTTAGTGGACCTGTTACAGGCTCCATGGAGTGAAAGAAGTGATCCACTGACACGTGAAAGTTATCAAAATAACCTGAAATCTACTAAAATATAGCGCACAGCAAGGTGCACAATAAAAATAGTTTTTAGCTTGGCGATCACTATAAACTCTTTCCCTTCAGGACTTCCTGTGTCTGTTTTCTGGCATGAAAACATTCCAAAGAAATAATTTGCAGTTCGAGCAGTGAGTCTCGCGAACAGAAAGGGCACTGCATTTCAGTCGGAACAAGGTTTAAGTTTCACCACCTAGACAACACACTGTTCCCTCGGGACAATTGCCAATACATGCACAAACCAAAATGTCAAACTAGAAAAAAATACTAATTGCAGACCAACGTGGCAAAATTATGAGTGAATGCCACGGTTGGTGTCCTACATATTTTGCTAGTAGTGAGGGTAATTTATGAACAAGTGAATTCTGCTGTAGCGTAACGAAATTAGTGCGGACTCGCCCGTAACACTTCCATCCGGACTTCATTTATAAAAGTGTGTAGAAAACGCAAGCAGTGTTAGTACCTTAAATAATAAAATATCTTTTAACAAATTCATATTCATCAGTCTACGATTACTACGTATATAATCACAAAAAAAAAAAAACCCTTCCACTTACAATCGCGAAACCTTCAGTCCAAAAATAGGCCCTCATTTACATTTGCCCGTTTGCATTGCGGGCCTGGTGTGCCCGAACGTTACGACACAGGAAGGCTGAACTCCTCTCATAACCAACAGATTGCTAGAGTACCAATTTTTTCAAAAATGATTGAACCAGGTTTTAATCTTCAATGCTTTCAGTGCCTCTTAACTTAAAGCAATGTGCATGGTGTTACCTATTTCCATTGAGCTGCATTCCTGTTAATTAGTGAACGGTATTCTTTCAGAGTGTGGCATGGGAGGTAGCATGTTACTTAATTGTAAACGTTTTTATACTTAGAAGTACCAAGTAATGTTTAAATGCATAAGATAGTGACCAGCTGTATTTTTACATTGAATTATGTTCCTAGAAAAAGTATTTTTCACTTTTTACTTTTCAAGAAATTTACTTAGTATGATTCATGTTGTAGCAAATTAGTGCATTGTAGCATTCGTTACAATGAAATTTTGTAGTCGTGCATTGTATTATTTGAAGTCATGCAAGTCTTATTTTATAAGCAGCAGTTTTCAAATTCGCCTGTGCAGTATTTCTATTCTGAAACATAGTTGCATACTACAAATAGTTTTCTCTTGTAGTTGCAACTAATTAATCATGTATATCCTTAAGATCAATGTGCACTGTTCGTCCATTGACTTTATCTTGTTTAACTGTTGAACAGTTTGACACGACTCCGTATGGTGGAAAAAAATCATACAAATTTTGGTGATTCTAGTGTAGATCTGGTTACGAGTGGAATGCAATGTTTATTTGTTGAATAATATTAACTCGACCTGTGATTGCACTCACATGGCCAACCTTAACGCAGAAAATACGAAACCGTGTGTTGAAGTATTCTCTTCACATGCATTTCTTGTAACGTACAAGAATAGGCGCACTTCCACAACATTATGGCGAACGACAACACGCCCCCGCTAGCGGAATGAAGTTCAGTAATATCTGTCTAAACCGGAACCTGTACAAGTCGGAAACCTGCCTTAACCGGAAAATGTCCCGCCTGTGAAGTCAAATGGCATTTTACACAGCATAAAACGGAATCTGCCCAACGCGGAAACGGAACGGTTTGTCCTGTTCTGTGGAGGAAAAAAGACTTCATAAAACGGATTTTCTGTGAATTTAATGCAGTTGGCAGGGAGCCGCGAAATACTCTTAATGAAATAAATGCAACTGCAATTTTTTTTAATATTAATGAGTTCCAATCATGGCAGCCGCACAGAAAAGGAAACGGGCTTCAGCTGTTAGCGTAGAATTCGACCCTGGGGTCATTTGTCTCTTAAAGCGCAGCTGTAGAGAAATTCCCTCTCACTGAGCGTGGGAAGGTGTACGGGCGTGGCTTGTATTCATGCATCTCCTATCCCTGCGTTGACGATCGTAACCCCTTGACAAGAGCCGTATTGGTCGAGGCCATGCAAAGGTATGAGAAAGACCTAGTGCTCTGGGCAGTGACACGTGCACTGAGAGAGTCTGCGAGATATCCACGTGCAACCACTAACCAGTGAGGTGATGTGTTTGTATGAGCTTCACAACCAGTTTGGCAATGGTTAAAAAAAAAAAAAACATAAAACTCTGCATATTAAAAATTTTCAGGTTCATAAAACAATTGAAAAGGTGTTAGTAAGAGAGAAAACCAAAACTCTGGATGAATGTTGGAAAAAAGAACATAATTTTAGTGAACAAGTGAAATTTTTCCTTTTAATTATCAGGAGTAAGTATGTTTAATACTCATGTATTGATGATTTCTTCCCTAAATATGTTAATATATTTTTATAATTATAAAGTCATGTTACTAGTTTCAGGATGGAAATATCAATATAACAAGTATCACAAATGGACAAGCCTGCATAAAATGGAAACCTCCCTATACACAGAATAATTTTTGTTCCAATCAATTCCAGTTTAGACAGATTTTACTGTATTCATAACCTCAAGCTTTAAAGCAAATTTACGCTTTGCTACACAAGACCAGACCTTTGGCCTACGCAAGACCCCAACACAACACCTTTGGCCTACGCAATTAAGATTAAACATCTGTGATCCTATCCAATGTATTTTACACCAAAATAATGTTGCAATTAATTCTAACGTGGCACACTTGTTTGAGATACGAAATTTTGTCCTCATACTTGCCACTCCTTTTCTTTTGTTCAGCGATCTCTCGATGTCGGAGTCAGTTCGTTACAATAGGGATAAGATCGCGTGCGCACACGCATACACACACACACACACACACACACACACACACACACACACACACACACACACACACACACACACACACACACACACACCGATACATGCTTGTCCTTTAGGGACCTCTTGCTCTACAACAGCAAGAAAGCAGCCACGGTGAATGCTGCGTTGACTAGATTAATGCCAAACACTGGTGGACCTAGTCATGAAAAGAGAGAGCTGTTTGCTTCGGTCGTTAAATCGGTTCTACTCTACGGTTCACCCGTTTGGGCCACCTCTACTGACACGAATAGCTACGTAAGAGGAATGGCGTCAATACAGCGGCTGTCTACACTCAGGGTGGCATGTGCGTTCCACACTGTCTCTAATGAAGCAGTTTGTGTTAGCCGGGATGATCCCAATAGATTTATTGGCCCGTGAGTGGCAAAGGTGGTATGAAAAGAAACACAGGATGTGAAACTGCTTGGAACAACTTGCAGAATGGTGTTGAACAGTTGAACAGTTACAGTTGAATCGTGGATCAGTCGAAAGCATGGTAAGGTAAATTATTATCTCACCCAACTTTAGACAGGACATGGATGCTTCAGAGCTTACATTCACAGTTTCAAATTGGTTGGTACTCTGTACTGTCGTGTGTGCGAACCTGCTGTCGAGGACGTCGAACACGTGTTTTTTCAGTGCCTACATTTCAATCATCAATGACACGTTACCGTTGAGAGGCTTGGGGTAGGGCAGATGAATCCAGAAAACCTAGTTGCTAATATGCTTACTTCTGAAAGCAGTTGGAAAGCGGGGTGTGAATTTACATAAAGAAGTATTGCTCGAATTAAGATGCCTGGAAAAAGAAAGGGGGGAAGAATCCCACTTGATTAACACCAGGATATATTAAATGTGTCATGTGACTGGGTCACTATTCTGCTCTCCGCAATGTAATGCATGTAGGCGGTTCTGCAGAGATGGTGGAGGAGAAGGAAGGCACGGACTGTCCAGTATCTTTTGAAGATTTCCACCTACCCTCATAAAAGAAAAAAACCCTATACACACAAACACATACACATACACAAACACACACACATACACGCACACACAAACACACACACACATACACGCACACACAAACACACACACACATACACGCACACACACACACACACACACACATATCTCTCTGCCCGAAACCACAATAAGAAAGAAAGCAAATATGGTCTGCACTCAAAAGTAGCCAGGCAGTATATGTAAAGTTGGACACCCTGCGCTATGACACTGCTTGATAGAAAGTGCACAGCTCACTGTGCATAATCAGATCTCTAGAATACCCTTATTTTTCATTGCAATATTACTGTACTTGCAGATTTTTGTGTACCAGAAGTATTTACTGTATCCTTATTTGAGGTGGGTAGAACAGGAATTTTAGGTCATTGATACTTCTTTCATGAAACAGCTATTTAAATAGGAAAAGGTAACTGTTTATGGGATAGTTGTTGCTGTCTGCTATCCAGTAATTAATATCTGGGGAGATTTTTAAGTTGATTAAATTTTTAAATTATTGCTTGGGAATACCTGAATAATTTTTCAGATTAGTGTTGCTACCTAAATTCTCTTGAAGTCATTGATATCCATTCATTAGTCCTCATAGGGAAAACTGAATTCAGAATATTGTAAATTGTCTAGGTAACAGTTACCGTAGTAGTTGAAGCACCTCTAAACTGCAATCAGTAAATCATAAATTGTCAAAAGCCACACTAGCATAATTTCTTCCAGATCTGCAATAGGCGAGTTAAAGAATATGAAATAAATGTCTCCACCCTCAGTGTTTTTTTAGAAGGCATACCACCCATATCTTAATTAATACTACTGTTGAACATGCTCCATTTCAATCTCTTACTTCATTATAAAAGCATCGATGAACGTACGAGGTAAAGTTGTGAATATTTAGAAATTCTACTGACTTTATTTACATGTTAAGCATGAAGTTGTTTGTCACTCAACTGCATACGTTACATCTTATGAAATACTGCATTTATGGCATGGAAAAATTGTTACAATCATCTCATCCAATATACAAAGCTTTTATGTCATGCCACACCATAATGTCTGGTTCTGCCATGTTATTTCACTGTCCCACACTGTCTGTATCTTCTGCCCTATTTCTCTCACTGCCTCATGCATCTTGTCACACTGTCATATTACTTGCTTACTTCTGTGAAATCCAATAGTGTAAAAATTTGCCCTTATGGATAACAAAGTGCTTGGAAAGAAAGTTATATTTTTGTGTACCATTCTACTAATTAAGTGCATGAAAGTAATATATGTGTTGATCTGGTGAATGAACAGTGAGGTGTCCTAAAATTCATGCAAAAATCACCAAAAACTATTTGTGCTTCTAGCTTTAATGTTGTAATTATACAATAATACGCATGTAAATGATTTTATAAATATTTCTACAAATGAAAGTGTTTACATTGTATGTTTATTTTTACTGATCCTGGGTGTGTCACTACTTTCAGAGACTTTTTAGGGACTTGCTTGGACTAATAATAGTGCAATTGTATCATTTTATCATAAGTATTGATATAATGTAAGATCTGAAATGACTGAACATTTTGCCTTGCTGTAGCTTTGTTATAACTGTAATATAGAAATTTGTTGAGCAATACCTTTGTAGAAATTCTTTTATTTCTTTTCTTTTTTCTTTCTTACTTTCTTACTTACAATTGACAAACCCCAAGTTAACTGTAAATAAATACTTCCAGAATTTATTATCAATAGGTGTGTTTGTGTATGTTAGAGACTATTTTAGATATAGGTTTTCATATGAAAAATCTTTTGGATTCTGATGTCCACTGTAGGTGCTCAAATTTCAGTGGCAACAGTACAAAATTTTGCTTTGGCTTTAATATTTTGGGTAATGTGTGAAGAAGAATGTGTGCACTTCATTGGTGGTTTTAAACATTACTGCTCGGAACTGGTGCTAGCAATATATTTGTGCAAATTTGATGTAGAATACCATTTGTAAGTGATCTTGTAAGGATTTCCACTCTATGTTAATGCCAGAAGTGTACACTCTTTGAGAAAGAATACTTGGCAATCCACTTGTGCACTCACAGATTTGGGAAGATGAACAAATAAGCAAAAATAAGAGAGTACACTACTCCAGTTGTTTTGAGTATATGAAAAATAAGAAAGGGTTAGTGCAAAACTAAAGCAGTACTTCTGCAGATTTTTTGGGAAACTTTACATATTTCACATTTGAAGGAAAGGGTATTGTCTTTTTTCTTGAAGTGCCAGTAAAGTTCTGTGCCATAGTTTTCCAGTTACAGGTTGATTATTCACACCAAAATATGTATTATCATACTAAACGTTTACGTACATTATCTTTTTCTTTAATTCACAAGGTCAGAAAGAAAAATATTTCTGTATTGTGTTAAAGAATTTGTTCAAAAATAATACTAAAATAGGTGTATATTGTATCAAACAGTTGAGTATGAGTAAAATGCCATTGTTATCTTCAGCATGGCTTTATTTAATTCACACTTTTTATTTGTTTCTCACTGACATGCTTTTGCTTCTGTCTTACAATAATTTCATTGTAGAGTTTTCCAATTTCCTAGCCTCTTAAATACTAAGAGAATGTGATCTTTCCTCTGCTCAGATTCTTATTTTGTATAAAATGTAGTTTCTTAATTAAATATGTTTAGTACAATAAAATGTCATTATTCAGACATTATTCATGAAAAATGTATATCAGTTGTTGTTTGTTTGTTTTTTAATAAAAAACCTTTTTATTCTTAATCCTTATTCATTTTGTTGCCAAACACTATTAGAAAGCCACAAAGTTCCATTTGATTGATAGGTTTACTTCACAACTAGTAGGCTAATTCTACATATTAGGTACCCATCTTAAAATTCTGGTTTTGTCTCGGTATAGATGTACGGGCCCTCCTCTCATTTCATGGTGTAAATCCTGTTTGTTTCTTTGAATGCTGGAGTGCCTCAAGTGCTTGTACTAAATTTGCAGTGTAGACTAATAATAGAAATAGTGGTTTGATATATTACTTGCAGATTACTGCATGATTTTTATTAATTTAATATGCATTCATGCTTGTTATTTTGAACTTCTATTACCTAAATTATGGGATTGAATGAATGTTTACAAATATTTTCACATTTTGCAAAGACCAGATTTGTGACATTTTGAATTAATGTATGATTCCTTGATCTTAGAGGACGAATGTTATTCAAATTATTTCCTCTGCCTTGCAGTTACACAAGTAATAGATACTCGTGTGATTTTGAAGTATTCAGCAGAGCTTTTGGACATGTGGTGATTGTATGGGAGTACACATCAATAAGTAAATAAATTAAATGTTCAATTCATATTTTGAAATGGTTGCTGATTGATATGACTTTTCCCAATAAGTACGGACACAATTATTTTAAATGAGCAGGTGTATTAGGTGGCATACATCAGATGTGAATTCAACATATCATATTTTGCACTTTGCTTGGTGGTGTACAACAGTTTCTTCACATCAGTTTGTTCAGAACTGTAGTAAAGGTTTATATTTTGTTTCTCAATCAAATAGCATTAATTTATTTCAATGATTGGCTGTTTGAAACTTTGGTTATGGATGGTTGGCAGGCAAGATAATTATTGGAAAAAATTGGTTTTTGTACCAAGGGCTTAATGTGCTGTCTCATGGCAATTTAGGTTTACTGAGGAAAACCTCCAAACCGTCCAGTATAAGATTTGAATAGTTAATCTCTTGTGCTGAGAAAGTCCTCTGTTCTGGAAATATTTGAATCTTTCTTGGTGTTATGTGTTTGTTTCTTTTTTCCCTCAATTATGTAATATCTAACTGTTGCATTTATTTATTTGTAGTGCTGAACAAGTCATATTTACTAGGCAGCTTATTTTTTATTTCCTAAAGAAGTTTGTATGGCTGAGTGCTTAAGTATGTATGATAAAACAGCAGAAAAGTGGGTTGGTGTAGAGATGTACAACCGTCCTATGATGTCCAGTGTAATGCGATGTGTATGTAACATACTGTTGTATTGACAAAAGCCAGTGGTGGGTTTCAGAAAAGTGTGATTTTATATTTGAATATTTGTATGTTTTCTGAGTATGTGATCAATAATGCTCAGATGTGTATTACAATACATTGTTGTCTGATTACTGCAGTCTTTTTACATGTGCTTCTGAGAGCACTTGAAAATGAAGTGGTAAATCACAAGTCGTTATCTGTGCCCAAAGAGTATGAATGAAGTCCTTTTGCAAAACTGGGCCATAGTTGAGTGCACTTCAACATGAACATGATCATCTGGCATAATGTATTTCATTGTGATCAAGTGGCCTAACCAGCTACTAAAACGACATGATGACAGATGTTCATTATTTCAGCAAATAAAGATATTGGAGAACAAATTTCTCATTAGGTTTTGAGGCATTTGACAAGAGCAGTTTCCTTTTGCACATTTTGCAAAATTGCTTCAGAGTGCAAGAAATCCAGTGATTAATGTTAGTGATACCAGATCAGAATTTGATGGTTTCAGGTTATGGCCTGGAGAGTATAGAGAGTTTGCTTTTCAGGTGCTGGAGTTCTGCAGAGTCAGTCTTGTATTATTAATCATATAGTTATTTAAACATCAGAATGCAGTGAAATATGAGATAATTTATGTTCCAAGGAAAAGTAGTAAGGTACCAGAGACTTGCATGACTTGAGACGATGCCTTCTATGATTAGTGTTGTTTCATTGAATATTAGAAGCATATAAAATGACTTCAAGTCTAGAGTGACATTTACTCAAAGGAGATTTGCTTATAGTAATTGCAGTATTCTGAATGATGGTGATTGTGTACTTCATAAAAACATGTGTATCGAGAAGGTATTAAAATTTTAAAACTTATGTTTACAAAAAAGTCCATCAATTCTGATCTGCAATAACTTAGACAAAAATGTATGTTATGAGAGCCATTAGTCCACAATTTGGTATAGGAAAGTTGACTGGTAAAGAAATTTGTGAAAATGTGCTGCACTAGTGTGGTGAGTGCAGGCTTTTAGATGAGCATAGGTAGAATGAAGGTGTGTGCAATATGTACAAGAGTGCAGTTGCTGTGGAATGGTTGTAGTTGTTTTAATAAAAGTGCAATTTACTTGTTTTTATCATTTCATTCAATCTCATTTTTTCCAATTTCCAATTTTCTTCTTCTATACATTCTCTTATTCAAACTTGTTTTAACACTTGGTTTAGTACAAGGTTCTTCCATTGTAAACCACTTGATTTATTGTCAAAAAAGCACCTCTGATTACCAATGATTTGTTGTTTCTAGGTAACCAACTTTAATGTCACACATGGGCATAAAATGTTGCTACCTATATATTTGATTATATTGATATATAATTCATTTTCACTAAAACAATTTTTGTAAACTTGACCTTAATGTTTCATAATTTTTATCATAAATGCTTTTTACAGTTTCCTATTGGTACACAAAAGATTACTGAAAAAAAACCACCAGCAAAGAACATTGTTAATAATTTTGTGTAGTTTTTATGTTATTTCAAAGTACGCATTTAACTTCTTGATTTTCTTTCCAAAGTAATTAAAGCTAGTTTGTTCAATAAAGTCATTATTGTATTTTATATTTTTTTTATCCTAATTAAATCAAAATATTGCATGAAGTTTCATCTGTTCAGATTTTTAAAACGTTAAAAACTAGTGGTGCTGTTGAAGCACATACTTTCTCGCATTGGTTCTAAATGCTCCACAGTATTATATACTACTACGTAAACCAGCAATTTTTTTTTCTACTCTGAGATCCAATCTCAGTTCCTCAGAATTGTTGGCACTCACACCACTACTTTGCGCAAGAGCCATATGGATCAATCTCAGGCAGAGGTCTGAAGAGGTAAATGCCGGATTCACAAAAAAAAAAAAACAACAACCCATTAACAAACTATCCGTTAGAAACTCCCAAAACCTCCAGTCCATTCAGCTTGATCAGGAAATAACAATTTTGGAGAAAATCAGCTGAACGATTTCAGGACTTCATTTAAGAGTACGTCACCTGTAGGTTAAAGTCCATTTGCCGCCCTGTTTATTGTTCATAGTTGCGTAATACATTTGTTTTATACAACAAATGGTAGAGTTCATTCTTGTTTTCGTCTTTTTTAAAGATTAAAGCACATTTCATTTAGATTAAATAAAATTATTTTTTATGGCTTACACAATAAATTTCATAACATTAGTTCACCTACTTATTTTAATTAATGTCTTTCAAGATTCGTTAAAAAATTAAAATGGGTTTCAAACTTAATTTGTTCTTGGAGATCAGTGATCACTTTTTTAAACATATTTTTATGCTTAAATGCTAATAACTATGTTTTGCGTGATCGAAGATCTGGGTTCAATTGTAATTGAATTGTCCTACATAGTGAAATGAAATTACTAAAATGTAGTTAATTACTGATTTATTTGTTGAAAAATATACAGACTACAAATACAAACTACTAATACAGATTCATACATAAACAAAATACTGTTTTTAAGCAAGTAGGAATTACATTTTATAGTTTCGCCCATGTTCAAATTTACATAGTTTTCTTATGAGATTTCTTGATGGTAAACTCGTTAATGAAGTCATATCCTCAGCTTAATTATTTGAGAGTTCTTCGGAAGCTCAACGTTCAGCATATCATCGTAGAGTACATTCCAAGGGGCCCAGTCTTGACCCTTGTGGGATAATCTTCCAGTATTCTCACAAGGTACTCAGGGACCTTCTTAGCAACCGGCACCTGTATTATATCATTACAGCTGACGGAGATGAATGTGTTGTTTATCGGCACCGGAGCCCAAAACCCCTTTTTTACTTTTGGCTGTTTTAACATAGTGAACTGCTTCTGTAATAGCGTTTATTGTCAAGCGACTCTTTCTAAACCCGCACTGTCGCGTTGAGAAGTTTGTTCCTGAAGTCACGTGTGTGTCTAATTGTAGAAGGAGCATCCCTTCCAGTAATTCACTAATCGAATCCAGCAGGCATAAATGTTTGAACGATGACGTCAGCTCAATTGGTTTGTTTCCTTTGCGAATGAGTATTAGCTTCTGCTATTTCCATTTCTTCGAGGATTTCCCCAGTTTAAGGCAGTGATTAAAGGCATCCAGGAGACATTCACGATGTTCTTTAACCACTATACTAAGGATCACGTTGGGAATTCCGTCCGGTCCTGGCGCTGTTTTCTTCTTGGTGTTCGTCATCGTTTGTACCAATTCATCCTTCGTGAAGTACCTAATTAACTTCGTCAAAGTGGTTGTCAGATGGTCTATTCCTTACCAAGCGTTCTCTGCTAGGCAAAAGATCTCTGATAAATGCCTTCACCCACTCGGGGTCTTCCAGTCCTGCAATGTTGGATGGTTTAAATTTCCCCATAACTATTTTATCGACTTTTCCCCAGGAGTCATCCTCCACATCATTTACTAGGACCTTCCAGCATTTTGTTTTACTTCTTTTGATTTCGGACTTAACGTCGTTTACCTCACCTCCTATAATATTCCCCTAACGAGTTCCTACCGCACGCGAGTAAATATGGTTGTAAATATTTGTCAGGTTGGGTCTAGTCATCAATGGATAGTGTAGGTGCGCTGGTAGTGACAGCATTTTTGCTCGATATCTGACTAGTAGTGATGGTGTAGCGACATGCTACTGGTTCAAAGACAAGGTAATGGTAAATTTCCTAAATTAATGAAGATAGGCTTACAAGGATCACGTGGGTGGGATTTGGTTATTATTCGTACAATTCTTTTTTCTAATCTAAAAGTCTGGGAGCTATAAGATGTATTTCCCCAGAATATTATGCCATATCTCAGGCGGGAATGAACATTCGCGAAGTATACACAACGAGCAGTATGAAGGCTGACTGAATTTGCAAGAATTCTGAACGCGTAGCATAATGAACTTAATTTTGTGTTCAATTCATTTAAATGAACGTTCCATTTAAGGTGTGACTGAATTGAGAGACCTAAAAATTTTGTTGCCTTAACATCAGTCAATGGTACATCGTTCATTTTCAATGGAGTATAGAATTGTTTATTTGAAGTGGAAAACTGCAATAAAACCGTTTTCTTTTCATTTACTATTAATTTGTTATTTAGGAATAAATTTGAAACATCTGATATTGTACTATTTACGGTTTCTTTATTGCAAAGAATGTTCGTATCATCCGCAAAGAGAACTGTTCTTCCGTTTCAAATCATCGAGGGCATATCGTTTACGTAAAGTAGGAACAGAATAGGGCCTAAAATCAATCCTTGAGGAACTCTACGTGTAATTGGCAAAGAGTCGGAAAGGTGTGTACATAATGTTCCATCATTGAGTGCCTTCTAGCCGAGACTGGTGAGCCCTCCTTAAAAAGAAGGCGGGATATTTTATTAGCATCTTACGGTGCTAAAGTATCAGGATTCTGTAATAATCGTTGTCGACAAATAATTATCCATCCTGAATATGAAACATCATATATTCTTCGAACATCGCTGCCTCAGCGTCCAGGTATTCGATTGCGAAATCTTTTGCGGGACCTTAATGTTGACCTTCCAACCCCTGTGAAACTCTCAAGTCACCCCATTCCCCCTTGGAAACTCCTCCGTCCGAATATTGATCTCAGACTATCTAATCTTCCCAAACAAACGTCTAGTCCTCTTGTTTACCTGATGCATTTTCAGGAAATGAGGGTAGCCTATCCAGATCATGTATTCTTATACACAGATGGTTCATCGTGCAACGACACAGTCCATGTAGTTTTTATTTTATCAGAGTGACCAAATTATATCGGCTACATTCTCAGTGCAGTACCTTCACAGCTGAAATGAATGCAATTCTTGAAGCCCTAAAATACATCGAGTCAGCGACTTTGCGCCGAGCAGTTCTCTGTTCTGATTCTCTCAGCTCACTACAAGCTGTCTCCCGTCCTTCCTCAGACTACCTGACGGAATTAATTCAAAACCTCATTCATCGCCTTGTGTCTCGTCACTATGATCTGGTTCCGAGTTGGATCCCAGGCCATGTGGGAATCATGGAGAACGAACTGACTCACCGGGCGGCGAAATCGGTGACGGAGAATACTCATGTTGACATTCCTTTTGTACCATCGTCTGATGTTAAGCTTTTTTAAAACGATCCATCCTTAAAGCGTGGTAGAGTGGCACAATACCACCTATAAACTAAGTGCAATAAAGGATTCTATTAATTCCTGGCGTTCCTCATCCCGACCTTCCAGGCGTGAGGAAGTTATTTTAACCCGTCTTCATATCGGACACTGCCACTTCTCTCACAGTTCCTTCATTCGAGTTGAATCTCCTCCTATGTGTGATTCATGTAGGGCGTCTCTTTCTGTGGAACACGTCCTCCTGCATTGTTTGAAATTTGTTGGCAACCGACGAAGACATGGTCTGGGCAACTCTCTACGAGATGTACTCAGAGAGGACGATCGCGCGCTCTCAAATTTTTTTTTTTAATTTTTTTTTGAGAGAGAGAGAGAGAGAGAGAGAGAGAGAGAGAGAGAGAGAGAGAGAGAGAGAGAGAGAATGCGGAATATATAATTTTATCTGACATATAAGGGCAATAATGTTTTTGTTTTCCTGGCCCCAGATTTACGTTTCTGAACTTTTTTATATCTACTTGTATCTTTTATGCGTAATTGAAGCTTTCCTCTTTAGGATATGCATGTGCTTTTAAATTAGCTGGTAAGTTGCATCAGCCACACTTTTACTAGAACTTAATTTATTTATTTTAGAAATACTTTGACATGGGCATCAATGACCTTAGTAGTTGAAGCGCCCTTTAAACCTGATCAATCAATCAATCGTCTATCAGGTTCTACGTCACAATGTTTAATATTGAAATAATGTTTAATATAAACATTGTTGAATGAAATTCATTAGAGTTGTGACATTCATAGAAGTCCGTTGTGGGAAGAACTGGTGATGTATTGTAATTCAATCTTTTTTAAAAGGACACTATTTCACATGCAGCATGTGTCCCAAATTTTAGTCAAGGAAATGTCACGATGTCCCTTTTTTAAGATCTGGTCACCTTATTGCAGTATCGAATGTGAGCGACCTCTAACCGCTTACGTTAGTATAGTTTTAGCATCCCGGAAAGCAAGATGTGCCATCCAGCTTTACTAGTTTTCAATGTAAGTACTGTTTTTATTAATAAACCTAAAATATGTTAGTAACATTGATTTCTTATAGAATAATCATAGACCGATGAATATGAATTTGTTAAAGGCTATTTTTATTATTTAAGGTACTAAAACTACTTGTGTTTGCTATAAACTTTTATAAATGGGGCCGGATCACGGAGTTTAACGGATGGGTCCGCACTCTTTTACGAGTGCTTACGTATTGGTAAGGACAATAAGTTTGTCACTAACTATCGCCCCATCACGACTGGTTCTCTGCCTTGCAGAATCTTTTGGGGCATTATGGACTAACGCATGCGATCTGTGGTGAAGTTCAATCCACGCCAACAAGAGTTTATCCCCGAACTTGACTTTATCCCTGTGTGGAAAGGTTAGGGGAGAGAATTCGTCTGGTCAGTAATAATCACACCCTAACGTATTTGGAAGTGAACTACTCTATTTGGAACGGCTTCCCATCTAAAACATTCATATCGAATTAGATGGAAGCAGTGACGAGGCTTCAGAAGGTGCATTTAAAGCCCACTCTTAGTGGATCTACTTCATACCTACATAACGCTACATTACCTCTATAGCCTACTTTATCGATGTCATGTACGTCGATGCACGTGGAAGCAGACGGTCAAATCAGAGTGGCAGTCAAACAGTTCCTATATCTGCATTTGAGCACTTTAGATGGCCTGCTGGTGGGAGAGTCCTGGTTAGGGGGAAACCTCACTAGCCGATGGTAGGTCGGCGCCGAATCTCGCCATCCAGCGGGGGAAGATCACCGCCATCTCCCGAGAGAAAAAACACGCACTACACATACGGGACTAATGGCCAAAGCAGTTGACGCTCCCGGAAACACGAAAAAATCAATCAGTCCATCAAGGATTGCGCTGCCCTCGTAGAGCGGCGGAGGAAAGCCCCCCCCCCCGTCTCTGGACGAGTGGTTGCGCGTGATGCAGGCGCTTCTGCGAGCGATCTCTGGCCGCAATCCGTTTGAGTGGCCGCACGTCATCCTCAAGGTGATGGTGCAACAACTCCTCGTGCACTCGCACGAAGTGACCGCGGCGGAGGATGCATGTCCTTCCCCGTCCGCACAACATTCCACCTTAATTAATGGCTTGTTCTCCTTCCTTCCTCCCTCCTTGCGGCCCCGTTGCATCTTGGAACTGCAACGGCATCTGCGCGCGAGCGAAGCAGTCAGAACTCCTCAGTTTTCTCGCTACGTATAATATTTCTGTTATGATGCTGGGAGAAACTTGGCTTAGCCCGTATCTCTCCTTTAACATTCCAGGTTACATCTGCTACAGAAACGACAGAGCAGTGCAAGTAGCGAATGCGACAGACGCCAACAGAGGAGGCGGCTCGGTAATTCTAATGCGACGCAGCATCATTCATGACGTTTCATTTCTTCCGCAGCTGCAGCAGGCCGAGACCACTGCTGTTGTTCAGACGGAGCTCGGGCCGCTGCGTCTGATTTCGCTCTACGCTCTCCCTGACCGCTCCGTGGAGACGTGCGTCCTACTAGCGGCAGAGATTGCAAAACTAGTTGAGGCAAACTGTACTCCAACACTTGTGGCTGGCGATTTGAATGCTAGACACACGGTCTGGGGTTCCCGCATCGCCTGCCCTGGCGGCCGTAAGCTCAAAGCAATCGCGGATGCTAACGGCTGCGAGATCCACGCCCCAACCTCAACTACCTATTTTCTATTTAATTCACACGGTCCAATCTCGACAGCACTCGAGGACAAGAAGTGGATGAAGGCTATGTCCGAAGAAGTTCAGTCACTTACAGAAATGAAGACTTGGGATCTTGTGAGAAAACCCGATTTAGTCAAACCTTTGACTTATCGATGGATCCTTCGAGATAAACAGGATGGACGCGTGAAGGCAAGATTCGTTGCAAGAGGCTTCGAGCAAGAAGGAGTAAACGATTCTGAAACATTCAGTCCAATGGTAAGACATGTTTCAATTCTTTTAATTTTTTGAGCTTTGCAGCTTCTAACCACATGAAACTGACGACCTTTGACATTAAGACCGCTTTCCTTTATGGACATTTAAATGGTGAGTCACGTAACTTTAGCAACTCCTGTAACTTTTGAACGGTTGAAGTTATTGCAATGCAGTTTTCACGAAAGTGCATGAGGGAATGGGGATAATTGATACGCGTGTTTATCTATATTTTACTACTTCTATTTTCGGTAACTTTGTTCTTTCAAATGAACTATACACATTTTTTCAGTCTATCATGACGAGCTAAAAAACACAAATTCAATGATATACGTATTGTCATATGTTAGATAAGCATTTTTTAGAGTAATTTTGATTTTTTGCGACTATTTTGAACGGATATTTTGAACGTAACAGTCCGCCACACAAGGTCACGCAAGATCAGAAAAAAGCTGCAACACTTTTGTGAATATATGAAATATGTTTTGTATCTTCAAACACTAAGATCCCTTCCCCGAACGCACGTTTGCTGGTGAAGCTGTGTGACCTTGTGTGGCGGACTGTAACCTACAAAATATCCGTCAAACACGATTTGCAAAAAATTCAAAATATGACAAAAAATTCCAATCCAACATATGGCAATATGTATATCATTGAATCGGTCGTTTTATGCTCGTTGTGATAAACTGAAAAAAATGTGTATTGTTCCATTTGAAAAAACAAAGTTACCGAAAATAGAAGTGGTAAAATTTAGATAAACACGCGTATCAATTATCCCCATTCCCTCATGCACTTTCGTGAAAACTGCATTGGAATAACTTCAACCGTTTAAAAGTTGCAGGACGTGCTAAAGTTACGTGACTCATCCTGTATATCAGCCAGAAGGATTTAACGATAATAGTAGTCGAGTTTGTAAACTCAGTAAAAGTCTCTATGGATTAAAACAAGCTTCGAAAATCTGGAACGACAAGATTTCAACATCCTTGAAAAACTTAGGACTTGGGAGCATTGATGATGACCCCTGCATTTATTACAATAAGTCGAGAAGCATTATCATCGCACTGTTTGTTGATGATGGTCTCATCATTGGGAAGAATGAAGACGAAATTATGAAAGTCCTCAAACGACTTAGCACTGAATTTGACATGACTTTTGATAAGAATATGAGAAATGAACTGTCGTACTTAGGCACGCGGATAGAGGTCCATTCAAGAGGAATGTTTTAAGTCAACCCTAGTATACCCGGAAAATTCTACATTATGGATTGGATTCTCAAAATCCAGCATTCACTCCAATGGAGCGTGGCGTGATGACAGAGCAAGGAAACTTTGTAAATAACAAACCATTGATTGGCGAAACTCCTTAAAGGGAAGCTGTTGGGAGCTTACTCTACTTAGCGACAATATCCCAGACATCAGTTTTGTTCTAAATTATCTCAGCAGGTTCAACAGTAAACCAATGGAGAGTCGCTGAAAGATGGTGAAATAAGAATTCGCCTATTTGAAAGAATCAGTCAACTGTGAAATCTTCTTCAATAGAGACAACAACTGATTGCATACACCGACTCGGACTACGGAGGAGATTCGGAAACCCTTCACTCGACAAGTGGCGTTCTTATTATACGCGGTTGTCCAATTGTATGGTATGCTCAAAAGCAGAGATTAACGCCGACTTCAACTGCAGAAGCAGAACTCAGAGCAGCTGTATTGATGACTTATGTTGGATTCGTCGCATCGGAAGGGAGTTGAAAATACTGAATTGCAGACAACCTACAACCTTGTTTGTTGATAATTAGTTAAAAATACTCACGAATGGAAGATCAGCAAGAGTAAAAAACCTGATTTGATACCTTTTAAGGTTTGATACCTTTGACTTGTCGATGGATCCTTCGAGATAAAGTAGGAAGAGAGAGCAGGAAGAAGTTCATTAAAGAACACATCGGAACGACAGTGAGACCGGAACACGTCGAGACTTCGCAGCAGCCGGCACACCAAGACACTTATGCGCACACTATACACACCAAGACTCTTACGCGCACACTTATTGAAAATTTACGTTCTCAAATAATTAAGGAGGAGTGTAAAATATTAATTTTTGTCGTTTTCAAGTTAACTAAAGTGAAGTCAAACTATTAAGTTGGTATTAGTTTAGTAAAAGTCTGATTAAGTTAGTTAACAGTGAAAAGTGTTATGTTGGTACTACTGGTATGAATGCAATCAAATACTATAGAGTCTCTAGTGTATTTATATACTATAGAGAGTGTTGTATACTATAGAGTCTCTACTCTATCTGTATTTGCTTAAACCTCTTTGGTGTGATATCATAATAATGTATTGAGCATCAAATACCCTTTCATTTATTTCACATTTTACATCATTGTAACTAGCTCTCGAGAGGGAGTCTGCAATATACATTTTAGATCCTGGTTTGTAAACAGCTGTAAAGTATAATTTTGCAACGTTATTCTCAGACGTTGAAGACGCAGTGGACATTTCGACAACGGTTTCTTACATTTGCTATCAGTGGCTTATGATCCGTTTCGACTGTAAATTCCCGAGAGAACAAATACTGGTCGAATACTGGTGCCAAGTTTATATTTGATGCATTTATAGGCGGGATTAGGGAGCGTTCACAATACACATAACAGAATAAAAGAGGTCGATTTCGATGCTGTGTGGTTCTTTTGTAACAATGTGATATTTACGCGCACCTCTCATGATATTGAGCGATCAATTTTGAACCTCTCCCCTGAGTGTTGTATAAAGCAATGTTATTAAAATTTGGTGGAACTTTACATATTTCTTAACTTCTTAACACTTAAACAGCTTCAAATTAAAAGAAAACAAGATACTTTGGTTAATGAACATTCATTTATTTTTAGTTACCTTATTAATGACAAGTTTTCAGAATTCACTTCTCCCCATAGCACGTCACACACAGTTTTAACTGTTTTTGACGTAAAATAATAAATAAATAAATAAATAAATAAATAAATAAATAAATAAATAAATAAATAAATAAATAAATAAATAAATAAATAAATAAATAAATAAATAAATAAATAAATAAATAAATAAATAAATAAAATAAATTTTCATGGCGTTACTTTATATTAGACGACTAGAAAAAATAGAGAACGGTCGTTTTTCGACAATCCTCTTCCCGTTATTAATTTTCATCACAGGAAACTGGACTCGCTTGATCTGCAGCACTGCTTGATACGGTTGAACTCGTGGCTCATTGCAAAGTCGCAAGCCTTTCACCACTGAGACTTCACTGAGACACCACTGAGACTCCGGGTTCGATTCCCGTCGAATCCCATGTGAAATTTGTTCCAACAAAACGAGTTTAGCTGCTTCACAAGGGCTAGTCCAACCTCTGTGAAGTGTCCTAAACCCTACCCGTATCCTTATTCCTTCCTAATTCTGGCCGCTGGGTAGTGACGCAGGAGCGCGCGGTAGGAGGCGCGTACGCGGAGATGCCACCTGGCAGTCCTCTTGACAACCGACTGCGACGAGACGCGACAGACTATACTAACGGAGGAATACTCCAAGCGCTGTTAGGGGAGGATTTCTCCAAGAAGCGCAAAGCGCTCAACGCCCCCCAAGGGGTTTAGAGACGCGTTGCGTCAAAATAGACGCAACAAATTAAAAAGAAAAAAAAAAAGAAATCCACTCAACGAACGTATGTGTTTATTGGCCTCATTACAGTTTATGGGTTAACACGGATATGAAATCATATTTTTTACACTGTAATTCATGTAATTTCAAAAACCATATATACTTTTTCAAACGAGGCATCTGAGGGTAATATCTCCAAGATGGACTATAACACGGCTTTTCTCGTCTTTGTAGGTCGTGCCGCTGGACTCGCTTGATCTGCAGCACTGCTTGATACGGTCGCGGTCATGTGAAATCTTGCGGCAAGACCGAAAAAGATGCAAAAAGTCGTACCATATTCCATCTTGGAGATACTACCCTCAGATGCCACGTTCAAAAAACTCAAGTTTACTCACTCAGGGTCGAGCCGGCCGCCAACTCATGACACAACACCACGCCCTGCTTTTCATGAACGGATCCAGAGACAAATTTTGGGAGGGGAAATTCAAAATGTTTTGGTCGAATGTGAAATTTTACAAATTTTGAAAACTGTCGCAGGGTACACTCAGCTCATGCTGCGATATGATTTTATTCAATTTAATGATTATCCGAAAATATTTTGGCTTGAAATTTTCGTGACAAGTTAAGATTAATAGTTGCTGAAAAATTTTAGGGGGGGGGGGGAGATATCCCCTCATTTTCCTTCCCGTGGATCCGCGCCCGTGCTCTTTATTAGAATTTCGAAGGGTAACTCATTTTTATCTATTCTCCATTTTGTGGAGATGTGTTATTTTTTCAAATAATTACAAAATGTAGAATAAATATTTAAATCTGCATTCTTGTGGATGACCGAAGGTAAATTAAATATTGTTTTACTGTGACATTAATACGAGGAGTCCGCTTGGATGATTATTTAGTCTTTGGTACTCATTTATGCATAATCCGAATTAGTCGGAACGAGGGCCAAGTTAAGTCAAAGATACTTCTGTGTTAGGCGAATACGTTTTCCCGTTTCTTTTCCTTTAACATAATAATAGTACTGTTATTGGGTGTTCTCCACAAATACAGTATTTATCTCAATGAGTTGTTTTAAAAATTAATCCTTGGCACGTTGTGGAAATGTGTTCAGTTGACGGTGGGAACAACCTGACTTCCGTTCGCAAATCACATATGTGTATGTGTTGTTTTCAGTGACAGCTGTGTATTTGTAAATAAACATAACACATTTGTGTTATGAGTTCTAATGGTTGTATTCTGGATTAGACCTGTATGTGAAAAGGTTCAAGAAAGCTAATGTGTGAACTTATATGGCTTTAGAATCGTTTGTTTGGATGGTGAACAAAGTGTTTTTGTGACAAGTGAGTCATTACGGAACTGAGAACCTTTTGGAAAATGAGGTTTGTAAAACGTGACCATAAGTGACATCTCCTGTATCATATTCAAACAGAATATATATATTTTATCCCGCTATTAATTTTTGTGAAATCGGTATTAAGCAGGTGCAATACATTTCTGCAAATGTCATTTCTTTTGCAGTCAACCAAGGCCACAAGTGCAACCTGTAAATGGCAAAAGGCCCGCCCCACAGAGGGGACAGGATGTCCCTTCATCCCAACATGATGACTTGATAAAATTTATATGTGATTGTGAGTGAATTTTAATCGAAATTGTTATTTTGTACTTACCAAGCCCTTTGTAGAGTGACAGTGTTTGCAGTCGGAATATAGTTAATGTCTCCAGATCATTTTTCTTTTGCATTTAATGATAACAAATTTTTATTTTTTATTTTAGCCTGGAACAAAGTTTCAAGAGAATTTGAGCATTTTAATCAAAATGGCTCAGAAAATAGTAAAGGTAATATCCGTTTTTTGTTGTGTAACTTGATATGCTCATTCATTGTTATTTTATATAATTTTGATTGATGCACATGGATGCAAAATCTAAAGATGTTCTTTACTTTTGTGTCAGGAGTAAATGTGCTAAAACTTTGTGGCATTTATGTGCAGGTGGACCATCAGTGATCTACTATGTAGAGCAAGATCCAAATCCACTTTTGAAAGGTATTTGAATCTTCTGATTGCTTCTTTTTTTATATCCATTTGCTTGAATTCCATATCATTGCTTCTTTAAGGAATAATAATGAAATAAGTTGCAGTTCGTTAGTGTAGTATTAATGTCTAATGTATAGAGAAAGTCATTTGTTTATTAATTTTTCTTTAACTTAATAACACAATTCTACTTGAAAATGTGTATATTTTCAAGGGAGTGAAGCAGAGTTGTTCATTTACTTTTATCATTTCTTAATATCATAGCATGTTAAATTTATATCTTCTGCAATACTTACTTGTATGAAACTTATCTCGGAAATATGGTGTTCTGAAATATGACACTAGCATAGTGTTAATTATATGTTCTACATGCATTACTTAACATGAGAAAGGTGTAAAATTTGCATTTGATATTTCACCAGCTTCTTAAATTCTTTCTCCTTGAATTCAACAATGCACGTAGCATAATATTTTCTATAAATATTTATGTGGGATTGAAATACATCAGACATGATAATAGTTTTATTGACTAACAGAGTAAAGTCTTTAGTAACAGAGTCTTTAGTAAATCAAAGGGAGCTTTAAATGTGTTGAAGATTAATCTGAGGTTCAAAAAACCACTTGAACCTCAAATTTGCTTTGAAAGTCCAAATATTTCATGTGTGCTTCTGAATATATTCGGGATGAAGTAATATTTTCTCACCAAGAGAGTTACTTATTTCATTTTATGTTCTTTGTATTTTGCTTTTGATATTTCTTCCAAAGCCATCACAACTAAAGTATGGAGTATTTTTTAAAAAATCTTCAAAATTTATAAATTTTTAAGACCTTCATTTTTTAACCTTAGAATCACTTGTAGTTGTTTCATTACTTAGAGACGGTGCATAAAATCTTGCGCTTTTACATTTTCATTCATTTACACATTACAAATAAACTTGAAGAATAATGGAAAACATATTTAACATTCAGTTTCCCCACTATTAGTCAATGATGAGACTGCAGCAATTCAGATTGAAAACAATGATAATGTGAGAATTAAAATTCTTTCCAAATTGGTTTGTGAACATAGTTAGTATTTCAGATGCAATACTTTTAAAAAGCCTTCAAATTATTGGAAATGTATGTTAGTTCAAAAATATTGCTGTGTCACATGAAATACCCTGGCAAGTGGTACATCCAATTGAAGGGGCACTCAATGTATCATATAAACTCGAATATCAGACGAAGTTATTTCCCAAATATCTCATTCGAAAAATATGAGGTTGCTTTATGTTTGAAGATTAAGCCTAGTCGGTTGTGATGCAAGTTTTTACATTGCCTTTCCATGTCACGATGAAAATATCACTTGTATCTATAATACCTATTTAATTATATTCGCGGTCGTATTCTTAGCATCCGTCGCGAATTTGTCGGGCGATTCAGACCGATATTTTTGAACGGGCCTAGAAAGACGGAATCTCGAACGAATGGCATCGTATCGAGTAGAACGCATCTTGAAAAGTATGAAAATCGTCGCCGAGATGTTTTTACACAATGCGCATTACGGAATCGACGCCGCCGCGCGGACTCGTGGTTCAACGCCCGGCAAATGCGAATCCGCGTTTTGCAAGAGATGGAAATGCAAACAATTATTTTGATGGAAGTACGTACGCATTCTACATCCGACCACAGGAAATAATCATCAACGAATGTTTACTAAGCAAAAGCTTCTCAAAATTGGGAACTTGCTGCTATCTTTTCAAGTAGCAGGTGTAGATGTAAACGCAATGAAAGGGATAATAAAAATAATAGGCATTTGTAGATCCCCAAATTCTAGCATTAATGACTTTCTATTCAGGTTTGAAAAACTTTTAAGTAAACTCTTAGGAAACCACAATTGTAAGTTGATTATTTTAGGAGATCTGAACATTAATATTGAACACAATGAACTACATGATTTACAAAAGAGCTTCAATCGTCATGATGTGGAGTTAGGAGCAACACGTCTCATAACCCATTCCAACTCTACCATAGACCACATCATTACAAACATTGAAATGAATAAATACTCTTCTCATAATATTCATTTTCGTCTATCTTATCACACTGCACAAATCATTGAAATAATCAATTGCCTTGTTAGTCTTGAACTACCTCAATACATATTCACCTGTGACAAAAGGAATACTAACTACATTTGCTAAATGAATGTCTCTTAAAAGAAGAATGGACTGAAGTACTCAATAGTAATGATATCAGTGAGAAATGGAACTTGTTCTTGAGTATATTAAATTATCATTTGAATATTGCATGTCCCATTAATAAGAGGCAAATAAGTGTAGTGTAGAAACCCAAAATTAAGCTTCCTAATGAAATTCTTGTTCTTAGAAATAAAATGGAAAACATGTATGACCTGTTCAGAGATATTAAGAACCCCTTTTTATAATGAGAAGTAGAAACAATATAAAAAACAATATAGGCCAAAATTTGATGAATAAGAAAGCTTATCAATTAAATCATAAAGTTAACAACTCAACAAACAAATCTAAAACTCTGTGGAATATAATTAACAATGGGAAAACTCCCTCATAAAAACATACATCTACTACATAAAGTATTTTTCTTGATAATCCTTCTGATATTTGTAGGACCTTTAACTGCCATTTCTTAAATTCAAAGCAGGACACTAACCAGTAATACTTGTAATACTGTAGTAATACTTCTGGAACTTCTAAATCTATGTTTCTCCATCATACAAATGCTAATGAAGTTAATCAACTGCTAAATTCCCTCAAAAATAGTTGCTCATTGGGAAATTATGAAATATTTTCAATAATTCCTAAAAAATATAAGCCTGCTCTTCCTAATATATTAGTTTACTTAATAAATATATCTCCATCTGTCTTAACTTTCCCAGGATCCCTAAAAATTAGTATTGTAAGACCACTTGCTAAGAATAATAATACACAAGATGTTAGGAATTATCAACCTATAACCCTAACTTCAGTATTTGGCAAACTCTTTGAAAAAGTTACATTAGCTAATTGAATCTAATAATATCCTTAATAAATCACAACATGCCTTCAGGAAGGACTTCACCACCACTGCTGTTCTGGAATTTATTCATGAAATCATTGAAAACTTGGAATCAAATAAGAAAACAGCAGGTATATTCAATGATATTCCAAGCTCTTCTGATTTCTCTGTAATTTCTTATGCAGATGATATAACATTAATAAACAGTTGGCAAAATCTTTGTCATCTAGAATCTAATCTGTCTGAATCATTAAAATCAATTTAAAGTTATTTGTCCATAAATGAATTGAAATTAAATGTTGATAAAACTGTATTAATCAATTTCAAGTTTCATCTCAGTTACCAACACCAAAACATTAAGGTGGAACTAGACAATGAATCAGTAAATCGAACTGATTGGCATAAGTTTTTAGTATTCATAGATGAAAACCTAATGTACAACAAACACGTTGACACACTTTGTAATAAAATAAACTAGTATATTCCTCTTGAGATACTTTTCCAGATACCTGGAAATAGAGTCACTGCTGTCAATTTATTATGGCATAATCTTCTCGCAACTTCAATATGGTATTGAAATATTGGGAGGTACAACACAAAAAAATATGGATAGATTAATGGCCCTACAAAAGAAATGTATCAGAAGCTCTAATGCTAACACTTTTTCAAACTGAATTCCAAGACAGTCCTGTAAAGATTTCTTTATTAAGTATGAGTTACTGACTGTTGTAGAACTCTTACTAAGTAATACTACTTTTGAGAAATAATCAGAATCAATATCTTGTGAGTAATAAAGAGGTAAATAACTATCATACTAGAGGACATAGGGATTATCACAGGATTTTCGCTAGCAAGTAGTCAACTAATAAAGATCCTTTCTTGCATTGCTGCTCAGCTTTTTAATAATCTCCCAGTCAGTAAAATCAACTGATAATAAATACTTCAAAACATTGTTTAAACGTCATCTTGTTGGTGTGTGTCCATATAAGATATGTGAATTGCTTTAACGTTTCTGTAATTAAAAACTGTGTACTGCTGAGTGACCACTCTCTGTACCAGTCATTCATTCAGTTTCAATAAGACTATTTCAATAATGTACTATGTAGTAATGTAGTAAATAATGTAATTATATGTCAGGACATACAATTATTATTATTATTATTATTATTATTATTATTATTATTATTATTATTATTATTATTATTAACACTAATATATTCAAGTTATTGTTAGTTAATTCAACTATTACTGTAAGAAAATGTGAATTACTCATTCTAATTGTAAGTTATTTTCCACTATCATAATCTGCTAGTTTCTTAGTACAATGTATTCTGTTATTCTTAATTTGATAATGTGACTTTGCATAATTAAAATGTAAATTATATTAATCTGTATTGTGAGCACTTGCATGCTTTATTAATCATGTAATTTATCTAGTAAACTATTTGAATTGTAAGTTAGGTAATTGAATTTTAATTCATATTATAACGTAAATTAATTTATTTTTTTATATTTATCTCATCTATCTATCTGTCTATATAATATTTATTAACATAATTTATCAAGATATGTAAACTTGTTAAATAATTATGGTAAGTGAATGTAGTTTTTAAAAAAATTCAATTAATTTACTGTAATTTTAATTAATTTGAAGACAGAATTTGCTTGATACTTTCTGTAAATCTATAAGCAATAAAATTATTATTATTATTATTATTATTATTATTATTATTATTATTATTATTATTATTATTATTATTATTATTATCATCTCTAACGTTACTTGCAAAACAGAGGGACAGGCATGTAGTTAACAGTTCACAGCTCTATCATACACACATTAAACAATGCTAATTTAAGTATGTTCTGTTAAGAAATGTGAAAGAAGTTAAAGAATCAGAGGGCACAAATAAGAGCGAGAATTGAAATTCTGGTGACACAGAAGGGAATGCTCTTAGCCTCGTTTGAAAGACCAAAAACAGAAAAATTCAACTGGGTTAAATATAAGAGCCTAAAACATCAGAGGACATCACAATATAGGAGGAGGATAAAAAATAAACAAAGAATGATACATGCAAATAGGAAGAGCGTAGAGATTGCAGTGATGTTAGGGAACAAGAGAATAGTGTCAGCTCGGGCATAAGTTATAACATTCTCATTCACGAGACACTTTTCTAGTCGAGTATACAATTTGCAATGCTCTTTTTATTATGTAGTAAGAATTAGTTAAAAATTGTAAAAAATTCTTACGAGGCTTTTTCAGAATTAGGGGTTCATTTTATATTCAGAGACGATGTATATGTGGATCATTTGTGCACTTTGGAAACCTTTCTTTAATGACCATTACTATAATGATGAGGAAATGTGTATTTCCATCTTGTGACAAGTAGTTTTAGTTCCTTTAAAAAGGAATTGGAAGATGTTGTGCCATGAGGTATTGATCAGCTAGATCAGCAATCATTTAGTAGAATACCAAATGATAAGGAATGACAAAAAATTGTGAACAGGGTCTGTGCACTTGTATGGTTCTTACTTATCAAGATCAAGAAAGTTATATATTGATTTTGATATATTTGCATCTTGAAAATGCAGGTAGGAGGAACTTACAGAAAGAAGTAGCAACTTATAGAAAGAAGTAGAACTTACAGAAAGAAGTGAATTTTATTTCAAAATATAATATAATCTTGTTCGTGGTGCATTCCATAATTCGTAGGACGCTTTTCCAGCAGAAAGCACAAATTTTTCGTTAAAGAAACTATAATTAGTTGTGTATACTTCTGGCACGTTTGAGCATTCAAGGGTGCAAGGAATATCTGGGTGTAATCTCATGTGTTGAGATTCTTGTGAACAATTGTATTTTTTATTCAATTGCCACTGTGGGGCATGGTCTTCAGATAATTTCTTAATCTACATTTTAATAATGAAGACAAAAATAGATAAGCATCTTTTGAAATATTTTTGCTATTTCTAGCTTAAAAATTGCTTGTGTATTAAAAAAAAATCAAGTATTCAATAGAATTTTTGTCTGCTTTGTTTCTGTGGAAAATTATATCAAATTTAGGTGTATACAACTACAGATAAATGAATCGCATGAGAAGTAATTGTTTTTAAGCAACTTCTATATGTTAAATGGATACATATTGTAGTTATGTGAGAGATAAGAAGGTGAGATATTTGAGGTAGTGTGAAGGTCATTTCATAAGTAATGGCAAATATGTTGTATCTTGATATAAAGTAACAGCACTGGAAACCTGTATGTACATATAAAGGCCACTGGAATGTACTTCATGAGTCTAGCACCAGTTTGGGTGTGGAAATAGCGTTAAAGATGCTATTGCCACACCCCAATAGGTACTATAGAAAATGGTGAAATAGAAAATGCATAAATAAAAACTCTTGTTTTAATAAATCTAAAATGGACGAACAGGAATATTACATACACCTAAAAACCCTTCCAACTACTCTCTCAGTCTTCCATATATATTTGCCAAAAATAGGAAAGGCATTAAATACTATTACATGTGAGTGATGATTAGAGTTCGGACATGTAGGCACTAAAAAGGTTGAAAATAGGAAGGCAAACAGGCACTTAAAAACTTAAAAATATGCAGGGAAATAGGCGTTGTAGTTGACAATAGGCAGGCACTTGGGAAGTAAAAACTTAAAAATAGGTAGAGAAATGGGCATTATGGTTGAATAATATTAAAGTTATTTGTAATACATACTATATAAAGGATGAACACAAATCTCTGAAAACAAATCGAATTTCTTCGTTTGTCAAAACATATTGCGGAGTTAAATAATATTTCCTAAGAGATGACATGTGTGGAATTTTATATTTTGTTGGTTAAACTGGTTAAATGTTGGATTTTCAAGTTTTAAAATTGAATGTTTGCAGCATGGCACAAGTCAATGTTGAAAATCTTTCTTTGTCTTCATCTTTGCATTTTCACTTGCTGAAGGTTTGAATAGTTTTTCTCACTTGTTTTCACAGTTTTCACATGAGTTGCAGTGTTTTTATGTTGTAAGAAATATTTTTTTGCCCAACTTTTCACAAAACTGGCAACAAAATACATTTCCAATCCGCCGCAAATATACTGATCTGGCATGCACCAAACTTCGAAACCAATACAAAATTATCGAAGAAATCTCCACCTATCTTGTGTAATTCTATCTTCTAAAAGCGAAAGGTGCCAGGAGCGCTATTTTTGAAGACAGTTGTGTTCTTGGTTAGGAAGAGATAGCTTCTCGATCGGAGGATGCCTTGGCAGATTTTACTTGGTTGTTATTTGTTTGATAAAAAATTACCCATCAGTGATTTCTAAAAAAATGATTTTAGAAAACAAACTATAGCGAACAAAAAATATTAAAAATGCGGAAAATTCAATAGAGGCACTTGTAGGTTCTTAATGCTCATTTAGGTAATTATCTCTAAAATAGGCATTTATAGGCATAAAAAACCCTTTCAAAAGCCATTTCGGAAGTAAACATTGATAATGGGATAAGTTGCAAAAAATACATTCAAAGAAATAAAATTGGCAAAAAGGGCATTGTCCAGGCTCTAGTGATGATACATTCACATCTGCTGATAAGATGTTCATTGTAAAGTGCTTAACTCACAAACTTTTTCTGTTTCTAAAGAAAACTGAAGTTGCATATACTGAGATTGGGCAAATGGAGAATGTGTTCTAAGATGTACCTCTCTCCACTATTATAGACTCCGGCAGTAAAACAAGTTGCAGGATTAAAAGTGTGATATTAGAATTTTCAGCAATAAATAAATAAATTAATAAATAAAATTAAAAAAAGATAGAATACATATCTAATTTTTCCGAAGATCTTGAGTTAATAATAAATTGTAGTCATGTTAGTGCAAGTTTTTGTTGATTCCTTCACAATTTTAATTTGCTGCCAGAATTATGTATAAAGATATCATTTGCATATTATTTCAATCTTTAGAAGTCATGAGGTTTAGTGGTAGTATTTTTTCTATTTTGGAAGAAAATTTCCATAATTACCTGTTAGGTACACGATTGATGTTCATAAGATGCAAAAGTATCACCATTGAAATTGTTTATCATTTTGATCAAAGAAATGTCAGTTGAATTGTTTAAGAGTGCATGTGGTTGGATTGTTCAGATATCAATCCCATATATAAAGTACAGTGGTGCTATAACAGTACATACATTCACATTTTTTGTAATGCTTACGTAATATTATATTACAACTTGTACTAATACTTAATTACTTGGAAAAACTCTCTTCACCAAATCAAGCCCAGAAATTGAGAGAAATAAATCAAATTTTGGTTTTTGAAAATTCAAAAGTAATAAATGGAACTGGTTCATTGCAATATATACTGGTTCATTATAATACAATTTTTTAGAAAATATTTAGGTAATTTTGGAAAATTAGAGCAATTTGAACCAAAATTACATTAATTCTACTCGAATTTTGGAAAACTACATGAAATTATTTAAACATCTAATATTGAAGAATAGATTGCATTTGGAAAGAAATCTGTAGTTTCAGTAATGAAGGTACATGTTGGGTTTGAAAAAAATGTTAAATTGTTACAATTTTGGAAATTTCTGAGGTTTTAATAAAAATAGTACTTTTACCATATTATAAGTGCACTGTCGTCTCTTCAAGCAAAACATTTGTAGATAATCTTGGGAGCCATTTTTGAGATAATTTTGAAAATGACCTATGGGCTCATATGAATTTCCCCCAATGAAAAAATATCCATTGCAAATTTCAGTTCAGCCAGATCCCTCAAGGGAAAATCTTTTGCATGGATAACATTTTGGAAAATCCTGTGGATGGATAATAGATATTTTGCTGATTTATATGACATTCCCTGCACCCTGCAGTCAAAGAAAAATATCAAATACAGAATTGGATATGCTTGAATGCATCTAGAAGTTTCTACATTGTAAATGAGGGTGACTGATTTCTGGGAAAACAGAGAAAACCTGGAAACCCCAGGTAAATTGAAATGTAGAAATTAAATGGGAAATGCAGGGAAACAACAGGTCACATAAAAAAATGCTGATTCTAATTGAGCCTGAACACTGACAGAACAAAAGAAATGACATATTGATGTGACATGGTGAATAGTAAGATAGTAAGTGACCTTTAAAGAGCCATTTTTAGTTACCAGCAAAAGTATATAAGGTCTCTTTGTAAACAGAACAACAATAATAATTACTACTTCTGAGGATGTGGTAATGAAAAAGTTATTATTCAGCATAATTCATCTTTGATTGGTTTGTATGGTCTGAATTCTTGCACTTATTGACTCCAAATTCAAGAGGAAAATAGTCTATGTAACAAGTAGTAATGAAAGATGTGTTTACCAAAACACAAAACAGTAGGTAAAAACATCTTTCATTACTGCAATCATATTCTAATCCTTGCATCACTTAACTGAACTGTATATTTGTATACACTGTACAGAGATGCAAACTATTTACAAATTACTAGTATTGATTACAGAACTTCTATAGCTTATGCTCAGAGATTATATTTATATGGTGTCTTTAAAAGTTAATTTAGTTTCAAAAAGTTTTTTATGGTGATAAATGTTCTAGAGCCTTTTTCAAGTTTTCAAATAATATTTTTGGGGGGATTTGGAATTAACATTTTCCAACAAAGAGTTATGAAAAAATTTATTTTTAAACTGCAAATATTGTTTATTTAAAAAATATTAAATAATGAAGTTATTAAAAATTTAGGCTGAAAAAAATTTGTCTGTATAGATGTCCCGAGGAGGATTTTGAGTTAGAAACGTGTTGAAAAATTCTTATTTCCGGTTAGAATCATAGTTCAAATTGTTTTATTTCATTTCGCGTGGAGGTATTTTTACAATCATTACTTGACTATGTAGATGTGTGAGGTAGAGGTATTGAAAGGAGACAAAAGGGAAAACCCAGTGAAAACAGTCTCAGGAGGCCAGCTGGCAGGCTGTATATGACTTAAAGAGTAGTCATAATTTAAAATTATTTTGATGTGTAGGACATTTATCCATTTTTTGTGATTTCTGTTGTATTTCATTGCTTTGGAGAGTTATATTATTGTTCTGTAGAATTACATCTTGAGTGTATGGGTGCAGGTGCATGCATGCAGAAGAGTTTGTCAGTTTTCTGTAGTGTCTTCTTGATTTTGAAATTTTTGAAAATTGGTGACTAAAATTTGAAAGATAAATTTAGGATATGCAATTACATTCACAAATTTTTTATTTTAAATTTCATAGTAAGAGTTTCTTTCCATTTGAATTTTTCCTTTTATTTATAAGTAGTTCTGTCCAACAATGAAGTTTAAATTTCAAGTTTTGTAATTAAAAATTGTTTGTTAAAAAATTGTTTTGTAATTTATCATGAATTAAGTGTGAAGTATCCAACTGTGTTGTTTCCAAAATCTGCCTTCTCCAGTTTATTGGTAGTGTTTACTTCATATGCATATTGTTTACATCCTTTGCAAAAGTTCTTAAACAAAAGGCTTGATAATTATTACATTTCATTTAGTCTTAAAAACACGCGGCGGCGGCGCTAGCCGAATGCGTTTACTACGCTCCGTGAAGTCACGAAGGTTAAGCGCATTCGAGACTCGCGGGTTCGTGGTTGGGTAACCGGCCAGGAACCCCGGGATCTAACGTCGTCGAGCCCCTGGCCGAAGGGATAAAAGGCACTGACTGACTGCGACGTGACTAATATTAAAAGTAAAAGCACGTTAATGGAGGATTACTCCGAGAAGTGCAAAGCGCTCAACGCCCCTTAAGGGGCTTGGAGACGCGTTGCGTCAAGGTGTAGACGCAACAAATAAAAAAAATAAATAAATAAAAAAAAAACACCCTAATGTGTAATGTGTGTTACAAACATTTGCTCACCATTATATCCACTGATATTATATTTAGAAATAAATAAATACAAATTAAAAAAGGAAAGAAAGAGATCCACTAGAAATATTTATTGGTAGTGGAAATTTTAATGTGTGTGGTGCACGTAAGTATTGGATTTCAGTAGAACCCTTATGGGGAACAGCTTTGCTACTTTTTGCGCTGTAGTAAGTGTGTACATAAAGAATTACGCATGGGATTTTGATTGTTAATGTTTCATTGTAGAGATTCTTAAGTTTCTGACAGTGGTGTGAAATGTTTGAGAAAGTCTTGAGACAGTTTATGGAACTTAAAAACAAATTAAAAATTAAAGAAGTGTATATGTGATGGCTAGTATAGATGGAAATTTGGAAACATGAGTTATGAATTATAATGAAATGAAGAATCATGTTCTCAAACATCTAAAAATATGATTGAAATTATATATAAAACTCTTTACATCAGCTTTCATGTTGCTCTGAGACTTTACTCACTACAATGTTCATATTTATTCGTATGAATTTGTTATAAACGGTTTCAAGTATTATGTGGCAGTTATTATTTGAAACAGACTCAAATCAGTTTGGAATGTCACATAAATTGTAATAAAGTAATGGTCACTACGTACTGACATTTTCGCTTACAAACAGTTGCTCAAATTTGCCTCTATTCTTTCAAACATTTCACTTCTATTTTCTTCTTTTGATAAAACTTAGAAAACAGATGAAAAAGATGTAGATACCTCAATTACACATTCTAATGCATCATTTTGTTATTTGCCTGCTTTCCATATCTCTTTCTCAAATTTCTGAACATGAGATAAGTAGTTTTGCCAGTTTTCCTGTCAGACTTGTTGGAAACCTTGTCTTAAAAGGAGTTCCAGTGCATTTATCTTGAATGAAGTATTTCTCATTGTTATGTAATGCTGTACCTGTGCCCAAAACATCTGAGGAGGATTATGTTCATAGTGGTAGGGAGCAGTGTTTTACGCAGGAGTTTCAAACTGGGGTGTGGTAAATTTGTAGGTCTTAATGGTTTTTAACAAGACCACCAATAGGGTAAGCTATGTTTTTATAAATGTTTAGTATGTTGGCTATTATAATGTATTATTACAAGTACTGATTTCAGTTAAACATGTCAAAACATGTCAAAATTTTCAAGTATAATAAGTATTTCGTCAAAGTTTTTGTTGTTGTTGTTGTTGTTGAGAGATCGAACATTTAAATTAAATACAATTCACGTTTGTTGGTCATGTTGTTGGGGGTTGAAATAAATTTTTGCCACTGATTTATATCACTGCAGTCTTTGAAATTAATTTGAGGGTTATTTATTTTTGAGTTGTTCCAGTCCATTCTAAAGAATAAGATTTAGCATTTAAAACATTTTTTTCTTTATTGTCTTGCTATGTGATCGAGGTCTTTTTCATTTGTCACGGCAAATACCTTTCCATTATCATCTTCTCAAGCCAGGACAGTTCCATTTCTAATCCATACATAATTAATATT
>BLKR01009903.1:0-32500 GCA_011170035.1 Teleogryllus occipitalis | reverse complement strand
AAAAAGTGATGTACATTAAAATTAGTTTAATTTAACATTGTTTCATGATTTTCCATTTTGCTTTGTGAATGCTAGATAGGTTTGTTTTCAGAGAAACAAGGTTTCTTTGATCTGATGCTGTGCTCGCGCTCTCTATTTCAAGTAAATTATAAAACTTTTATTAGTAGCATGACTGTTTTCTTTGAAAATTGATTTCCCTTATGAAGAGGACAAGTAACCATTATTGTTTTTAGAAAGTATGCAAATTTAATTGGACATCTAGTTTTTATAACTATCTAAGTATGTACTTGTTATGCTGTTGGTGAGTTTTTTTGGTATGGTATGAGCGCATATATTGTATTCGGATCAGTATGGAAAGAAACTAGAGTGCATAATTGAATGCAATGTCAGGGTGTAAGTTTTTATGTGTGAGTGGTTTGTTTTTTGTTTTGTTTTTTTGTATGAAAGTTACATCACTTATTAAAAAAATGGCCTGAAATTTGAATGACTTAATTGTTGTTCTAAAAGACAGGACTTAAAGAGAAATTCATTTCTTATGTAAATAGTTTTTGGTTTTGGGGTTTGGAAAATCAATTGTAGACCTGAAAAAAAAGATCAAACATTTCAGATATTTAAAAAGTCTTTTCCTATTCTTTCTTTTTAAAAAATTGTTCTAAAGTCTTCACAAATTCTTGGACGAGCCCAAACTAAGTAACTTCTGAAATGAATGATTAAATTTATGTGTAGATTATTTTTTCTAAACAGCATGATTAAAGTTTTTAATTTCTGCTTTTTATAGTGGACAAATGATTTGGAGGACAGTGGGTAAAGGATAAAGTAAATAGTACTGTTCGATCTCCCAACATATTTTGTTGTTTCATGCTGTCAGGTGTTAGCTGTTTGTTATTTAAGTAACAATTGCTAACGTTGCTGATATGTCATAGATAGTAGTTAACATTAGTTGCTATGGTTGTCTCATTACATGTGAAGTTCAGTTGTTAATCTGAAAGTGTATATTGTGCTCTGTGTAATAGTCTTACTACATTTTGTAATTTAGTTTCATTCTTGTTAGAAGATTCTTTTGATAATCACTAATTGATTTCAAATATTTTTATATGATGATCCTTCAGAAAACATCAGTCACACTTGTCTTCTTATATTAGAAGCAGACAAAGGAATTTTTAAAAATAAATATAACTGTATAGTTTTACTCTTAGTAATTATTTTCAATTTATTTCTCCCTTGGTATTTTTGAATCTCGGCAGTTTGTTTTCTCGCACCAAGAACACCATTTTTAAGGTTTATTAGCATCAAAAGTATGTATTTTTATTGTCTAGTACTCTCATGAGATTTCTGGTTTGTTTGTTATCATTCTCTAACTCTGCTTGCAACATTCATAATGTGCTACATCTATTCTCTTTTTCTGCATGGTTTACTTTCACCTTCTGGGTTGAATTATTTGAGAAATATTGAAAGAAATCATCTTGTTTGTTCTACAAGTATATTTTGCTTGTGATGGTTTCCTCATGCTTCATATCTGGCTTGAATGAACTACTGGGCATGCTGAATTCACAGGATTTTTCTCAGACTCCTGTGTACATGTGTATTTGTTTGAGAAATCGATTGTTATTTTTCTCTTCACTTAATTTTCGTTAAAGCTGTACCAGATTGTCATTCAACCTTAGTAATGACACACATAGAAATTATGTTCTTGATAAGTATATATTCAGTACTATTTACATTTTGGTTCTTTGCATGAAAAACAGTTAAGAAATAAAAACAAGGCGTACACAGAAAGTACGTAAGTGGTAGCAATTTTGACTGTGGTGCATTAATTACCTTCTCAAATTTTGTACAATAAATCAGAAAAACTAATACCATTTACATTTATGGAAACAATATGCTTTTGTGTTACAGATTTTGAGCCTTTTGACCTTGAGGCATGGTGGGGCAAGAGAGTTGTGGAGAATTTAAATAATGCCTCACATTCATCTCATTCTTCCCATCCAACACATACATCATCATAGTGTTCAAGCTGGACAAAAATCATTTTGCTTTTTAAGGAAATAACAGCCTTTGTTGATTTTTAAAGGGGATACATTTTTATCTGAAGGGACTGAGATGCTAGTAGCATTCTATAAAGTTTACAGATGTAAAGGTCATATGATTAATCAGTATAGTGAAGATTTGATGCTGGATATGACAGCAGCATTGTTCTGTTTTGAGAAGTTGTGTGATAGAAACAAAAATAGAGTAAGAATGTAGTTTGTGTAAAAGGCAGATAAACTACAATATAATTTGTTGAAATTGTCCAGCACAATTGTGAGAGGCTAACTGGTCACAAAATTAACAGCACTGATGACAGTACCCGTAGTTGGGTTTGAATCTCACCCTATCAACACAAGGTCCACAGTTCTTTGGGCCAGTTTATACAATGGACTTATTGACGTTGCAACATTGCAGGAATTGTCTGTGAGGTATAAAGTGCTACAATGAACTTACTCTGTATATATAAACTGTAATATAATTGAGAAGGAGTAGGCAGTTGAAATTGTTGGTGAGATTGTCTCATGTGTCACAAGGGAGGTGAGTTGGACTGTGAGGAGGTGTTGGATAGCGCCTCAGAGAGTAGACGTTAAAGTACAAAAGGAAAGAATTGAAACCTGAATGTCAAAACTGTATGGGGAGCTATGAATAAGGTTATATTAATAAAAATATGAATAAGGTTTCATTTTGTAGGAGAATTCATCCAAATTGAAGTGGTAAAAATGAGTTCTTTTGTTGGGTGATTTTTAAAGAATAGGCATCACATTAATTTATGGGATTGTTCTAAGCATGCTCATGTTACAGTTTTGATACAGGTTCTAATTATCACCTTTCAAATATGTTTGGAGAGAACCTTGAAAATGTTCTTGATAATTGTGAAGTTAATTTGCACAAGAACATATGTGCCTCACATGATAGAATGAAAATAAATAAATAAATAAATACATTATATATTAATAAAAAAATTCTTATGTTGTAAGTTGTTTTTGTTATAGTTACTTCAAAGACACAATGTATATTGTATGAACAAGATGTAATTTGTACCCTGCCAAGTGTAATGGTGTTAAATATGAAGTAATAACACAAATCTTTTGGAGAAATAAGCTTTTAAGTCTTGAAACAGTGCTATTTAGAGTTGCCTATTTGCAGTGAAACACATACTGTTAGTTTGTGTCCATTGTCTTCTCTATTGAAGGTTTTAATTGCAGTAGGGTTTCTGTTCCCCTAGATTCTAATTTCATCTCATTTTTATGATTTACATTGGCAAGAGTACAGAATTGAATTTTGTTGATGTGTTTATTTGCATTTCATTCTGTTGTGCGAGATAAATTATTACTTCTGCACAGTTTTTGAAAGCTATATTTGACATTTTTCATTGCCTCTATGTTGTTACCTCCGAGTGAAGTTTACAAACAAATAATGGTTAATTTATGTGTGGTCTTTGGAAACGATACGTCCTGAGAGGAATGATCTTAACATGTTTTGTTTTAGTAAGGTTCTCTTCTATCAAATCTGTTCATCTTTGGCATGAACCCAACATTCTTGGTGTATGTACATATTTTATAATTTTTGATGTGAGATTCGATGGTTTCTGAGAAAAGAAAGAACTCACACCTACTAAAGTGATTTCTCTAACTTTAACTCTTGAAACTTATTTTGTATCCATTTTGCAGATTACTTCATGGGTTTTAAGATTGCAGCTAAACCCATTAATTATTAATTCAAAATTAGTATTTCAAGTAGTTTTATTCAGGTGAAGTACAAATAATACAAATTTTGCAGGAAAATCAGTGTATTTGTTCTAAGAGGTTGTCGTAAACAATACTTGAATTATATTGTAGTGAACATTAGAGCAACAGTGGCTAAAAACATTCACTTTGATATAGTTGAATGGAGATGTGGACAGGCAGATGAAGGCAGGGACAAGGTAACAGTCATTCAGACAAGCAAATAATGTTGTACACACTAATGGAAGAATGAGGAACGTGAAAAAACGTTCATTCTTATTTCCAAAATTATTCGTTAACCTCTGTGTGATAATTGGATGGGATGTTCAAAAAAACATTTAGATTGAAAATGTTTATGACTTATGAATTTTTGGATATTCTAGCGATATCAGATGGGAAGAAACAAGAAATTTTTTCTTGAAATTTAATGTGTGTATTTACCCTCTAGGTTGTTTTTATAAATGGATTCCTGTACTGCTGCATTGTTGACTTTCTTGAATATTATTCATTTTCAGAACTATGTTTTCCTTTTTTAGCCATAAGTTAATGTTTTGAAAGATAATAATTTGGAAGAAGATAGAGGAGTCATAAATCAATTACCTTTTTGCACTGAAATGCTTGTATATAATTTTTTATTTGAACTCACAATTCAGTACTGTGCTAATTGTCAAGACAAAATACAAAGTTACATTAGTCTAAAAGAACCGTTACTACATTTTTTTATATGACCTGGAAGATGAAGAAAATTGATTTAAATCTTTTTATTCTACAATGAATAGAAAGACCAATAGAAATACTGAATTACTTTAGTTATTCAGTTTATATTTTAGTGTGGATTTCAGGCAGATAATTTGCCTCTGCATTTTGATATATTGATAATGCTTATTCTGAATTTTTTGCTGTACTCTTCATATTTTTGCCCACCAGGTGATGTCAGTTCCAAGGTTGTAATAATGGATCAGTTGCTGTCATCAGTACCAAACTTGTAAATGACGATAAGTGGCAGTGATGCTCTGGACATCCAGCACATTGTAGACCAGAGGTGGGCCATTATTTGTTTGGAGAACCTTGTCATTTTCAAGGTTAGGGTTGGCAAATAGGGAATTGGAACACAGAAGATTTCGTCTTATAACCTTTTTTACAACTAGTGAATGTGTAGTTGTTTTTTTTTTTTTTTTTAATGTATGAGTGTCTGGATCCAATTTTTTTTTTAAGTTTTCACGTATTGAACCTGCTTCCCATCTTGTGGAGATGTTGCCTTGTGTAGTCATCATGCCTGTATGTGTCTGGCATTCTGGCTGTTATGTTACTGCCTTGGTACCTGCCTGTTCACCTCATCAGGTTTTGAATATTGAAACCTGTGTAAATTATTGACGTTTCTTTTTATTTCAGACGCATTCAATTATTCATTTCCTTCTCCTTTTTTTAAGTATTGAAATTTCAAGTTAAGTGGATGCAAAAATGAATTGCATCAAGACATTTATATGTTCTAAGTTGGAATCACTAATTGGGTATTCTGATTTGTTGACTGTTAGTTGTTTAACTCTTTGTGCTGTGCTTGCAATGAGCAGTAAAACATGAAATGTTATATTTTCATTGTTTGTGAATATTTCAGAGTAAAGTACCCAAGAAGGAAAATTGTAATGTTATTTGACTCTAATGGATCCAAAGTAGGAAGATAGAGAATATTCTCAGACGGAAAGCAATGACTGAAAGTACTTGATTTGAAAACTTGTCACCAAGAAATTAGTGGTACTTGCCAAAAAATATGTAATTTTTTTGTTTGTTTTGCAGTATCTATTTTTTTTTACGTAATTGAAACAAATTAGAAAAGTTTTCTTGTCCCTTCCTTATTATATATGAGATAGTTTCACTGGATCACATCTTACTTTCAATCATTATTTATATCTGTTGTATCATCTGTCAATCTATTGATGGTGTGACATTGAATGAAGTCCTCGGTTTTGTAAAATATTAGTCAGAACTATACAACTCATTTACTCATGATTTGCGTACCTTTCATATTTGTAATGCATTTTTTGTCATTTATAGACACTCATTCCCATAAATTGTACGTTGGTGCATTTTATCACACATGTAATAGGGGAGAACTTATACCAGTATTTTTCTTGTCGATGATAGTTTCTTAGTTTTCTTGTATTATAATTCAACATCCACATTCCTTTTCCTTGTAGGTTCTTGACAGATCACAGAATTCTCATTTGTATAGTCCTTGTCATTAGTATTTATTTTACTTTGTTATTCTTTTTTCTTTTTAATTTAAAATGACACAGTGTTCAAAAACTGTATTGAGATATGCATAAAGAAAATGCAGTTGTTTATTTCAGACTTGCTGTTGTTTCTAGAATAATTGTTTCTGTAAGTTCAAAAACATACTGCTTGTTGATTTATTCATGGCTAAGGCTGTAATACAATTAAATGTCTTATAAATAGCAAGAAAGAGCTTAAATACAGCAGTGAAAAGTGAATGATAAGAGAAATCGTTCCTGTCTCAATTTGGATTTAGACATTGATATGATGCAATTAGTTTCTATCAAAAATTCACATAGTTGATTTTACATTTTTCATTTATGGTGAAGAAAGATGTTTAATAACCACATACAATTTCTTTATTACTAGTATATCCTACAACTTTTTCCTACAGCAAAAACCAACTATACCCTGGCCATCAAATTGGATAACTGTTATGAATCAGTAGGTGTGGAGGATTAGAAATTTCTCTACATAAAGTCCTTTAATTTGTTGTTCTGGTTTCTAAGAAGTGAATGATTCTACTGAAAAGTAGACTTAGCCATAAGTAATGAACAACCAGTGACTATTGAATTTGTGTGTGTTCTATCATGTAGTAAATAAATTTATTTAAAACTTTCATTCATTAATAACACTGCCAAAATGTGTGCCTGACTGGCTGTTCATGGTTTAAAAATAGAAAGGGCAGGATATTGGGAATGGAAGTTAATACAGAGTTTACTTCTGTAAAGAAGCTCATTGCATCTAGCTGTCTTCCTTAGCATGATTCATCTAAATGTGTTTGAAATGGTGTTCCCAATATTTATATGTACCTACACAGAATACCTTGTTCAATATTTGTCAATAAGTGGACCTTTGTTATTTTCCTCTAAACTCTGCCTTTCTTTTTTCTTGCTTGCCATACAGTACTGCATAGATAAAGACCTTTGTTTTCTATCTTGATTACAAGTGAAATATTTCTTACACTCATGTATTGTACGTTAATTATTTGCTGTATCATATTACAAATTATGCCTATTTCATCCTTATTGAACTGATCAAATTGAAAATGATAAGGTTCATGTGTTAGAAATACTTCATTAATGTATGCAGATTTTTATTTTGGACAGTGAAGCATATTTGATACTTTCATAGTATGTGTTTCCTCCAACATTTGTTCGGTGTTTTTTCCTTAAGCAAAGCAAAATGTGCTTGTATATTTGAGTGTTTTTGGCATACTGAATGGTAGATCGACTTTAAACAATGTAACCACTTAGCAACAATTCTTATATTGTTGTTTTTAAGCATCTCATTACAATTAGAGTTATAGATTACTCGTGTCATGGTGCTGTGATCTAAATTGTCTTCAGTTCTCTGAAGTCTTTCTATTGGCCTCTTCCTTCATAACTAAGTGCCTTCACAGTTACTGTGGCAAGTAAATATTAATTAGAGTAGCTTCAGAAGTTGATTTTCTCTGTGAGGTAATTTCTTCATAGAGAGAACAACTTTCAAGTAATTCAGTTGGAGGCCAAGTTGCATTACCTCATGTACAGTAACTTTTATGTGTGCAGATCTGCAGTTATTTTTTCTGCAGATTTTGAGCATGGGACCACTGGCTTTAACCCTTCTAATTGAAAACATGAGTATAGAATTTCTTTTCCACTGATATTCTCTAATAGGGAAAAAGAAAAAATAATTTATGTTTGATGCTCCTTTGCCATTCTTATTACAATGGTTATTATTATTACTATTACTACTATTATTTTCACTTTTCAGTACCAATACACTTTACATACGGAACTAACAATAATTTTAATTCTTAAAATAAATCCAACAATTTTTCCTTTTTAAAATATCAAATGAAAATGTTCTCAGAAGTAAACCTTGAGTCAAATATCAAGTGACTCGTGTGAAATAGTGTTTTTTAATTCTTGTTAGTAAAATTATGAAAGTAAATAAGCAATAATCTGAACTCCTATCTTCATTATCTAAATCTAATTCACTAATAATTCCATCTCTTGCTTAATGAGTCATGTCATGGCTAGTGTCCTTGCAGTGACAAGTCTTTCACAAAAAACAAAAAGTTAGAATACTTTAATGGCGAGGATAGAGACTGTACGTTTCTCATTAAAATTTACAATAACATAAAAGTTTTATCTTAAGACACAATTCAGTCATGCAAATCAGTAGTAAAAAGCAGTGTTAGGAAGAATATGCTACTGTCATCACAGATTGAACTTCCCAATACAATCATTGATAGTTAATTTAAAGTTGTATGAAACTTTATCTGTAATTATACGTTTGTATAATTATGTATGTATGTATGTATGTATACATATTGTATGACAAGTATTTCAAGTGGTAAAATTTAATGTAAATTTTGATTTTTTAAAATTAAAATGCAAGGTAAAAGATGAGTATAACACAATATGCATTTGTTTGACTTGAAAGCTAACACTTCCACTTTCTTCTTTTTCATCGGGTTCTGTATTCCGATTCTTCTTTCTCTTAAATTCTAATGTTCATCTTTCTTTTCTTACATTCTGTCTTCTGTGTCACATCTCTTCTCATTTTCTCTTCAAGTTTCTGATATCTTGGTACTGTTAATCTGCTGCTGCTTAATTTCGTATTTTTATATCTCAAATGTCCTTTCTCTTGTTTTTATTGCACTTTATTTACCATTAAACTTCTTTTTTTTTTAAATTTTTTTTTATAGATGCCATATATCTTCTATTTCTCTTCAATTTCTTTGTGGCTTCTTAATAATTTTATTTACTTTGTAAATTCTTTTCCATTTTCTTTGTTTCCCTTTTTTTACTTTCTTGTACTTTTTTTTTTAAATTTTTTTTTTTACTTTTGGTCTAATCCATGAAGTATTTTTTCTATTTTTAATCATAACTCAACAATTATTTTATGATCTTATTCATTGGAAAAGTATCTCTCTGATGTTAAGAAATATATTCTTATTGAAGATGAGATGAAGTTATTGTCGTTCTACATTCAGTAAATGCCAGTGTCATACAGCCCAATAATATTTTTCTTTTTTTTTTAAAAAAAATGTGTATGTACCTCTCAAAGGTATATTGGACGTGAGTATGCTTGCAAGATTGTTTGATTGTGCTTTTGTGTATTGAGAAATCAGAAAACAGGATATTCAGTTCATTTACTTTTTGAATACCAATTTATAGAGATAAAAGTTATTTCCTTCCGATGTACTTATCTTGTTCTATTTCTCTTCATATTCTCATTAAACAACAGTGTGTATTGATATTATTTGTCCATAAGTCAATACCCTACATCCAAATATCTGTTTGGTTTGGCATTTGTTTCACATCATGTGATCCAGGTTTTGTTGCAGATTTGTTGCTTCAACTATACTATATAACATATTGTAACAGTGACAGAAAGTCACATACTATTTATAAGAAATTGATACATTTTTATTCTATTTGCACAAATACCACAAAAGGAGGTTAATTTAAAAAGTTGTGTGAGGGGGGGGGGCTTCATTTGAGGAGTACAATTAATTAAAAATGGAAGGTGAAGAAAAAAACAAAACAGTATTTAAAAGTTGATGACTTGAAACCCTTAAGTTCTGATTTCCCTTTAAAAGCATGTTGCATTTTAGTTATGTGTTTGATGGACTTTAAAAAGTTGTTTTTATTTAGTCTTGTCTAACAAGATCAATTCAAGAGTTTTGAATGTTTAAGTTAATTTATGCACCAGTGACATTTTGTTTCATGTAATATAACAAAAAAAAATTGTGAAATATCCATTTTCTTTGTACCTATTTTGTCTTGTTTCAATTTACTTTTATTTATCTGTATAATTTGCAAAATAAAAAAAATGTTCTTAAAAGATCTTGTAATTGAATGTTTTGGCTACTGCTCACCCCAGTAATGTTGAAGGATGTGTTCTGGAAAAGCTTCAATGTTAAGTTGAAAATTTGGTTAGTTACAAATTAAAATCCAAACCTATTTCATGAGAACGAGTTAATGAACTTCACAATTAAAAAAAGAAAGTAAGCTTTTATAGTATTGTTTACAAAATTTTGTGGTATATGTTACATAGGTATTAGATGTGTTATCATTTGTATTAAGTAATTCATAAAATAACATTTATCAATTGATTCCTATTTTCCCAAGTATTTGTTTTATTCCAATAATATATGCTTGTCATTTCTTTTGATGCAACAATGTAGTGGACTTAGTTGATAATAAAATTAATTGACTGTGAAAGAAAGAAATTAATATATTCTAAAAAAGATAAATACTCATTTTCATTTGCTTAACAAAGAAGAAAAATGAAATATATTGTGATATTATGGACAATTTCTTTTCTGTGTTCTAAAGCAGCAATAAATCATGTTTCTATGTTATTTCTATACACATTGTTAAAACATCTCTGAACATTGTTGATAAAATATAAACACTCATTTATGTATGTGACAATCACATAACAAGCTCAAGATCACATAGTGAGGACATTTTTGTGCAGAGCAGTTGCAAGCAGATATTTGAACTGTCGGTAATAATTCCATGTATTATGTTCTTTGTGTCGAAACTTGTATGTTTGCACAAAATAGACATAGTGACAGTTATGTATCAGTTTTCTTAAATTGAATGGTGAAATTTGAAACACTCAATGATAAGTATTTATTATCATTATACATTAATATTTATTTTAAATTATAAGCTTTTGTATTGTTTGTCCTGATAGACATCTTATAGTTAAAAACTTTAAGAATGAAAAAAGTACCATATTTACCTGAATATAAGAAGACCTCAGTTTTCAAGAGACCTCCTGAGATTTTTTAAAAAATTTTCACTAATAGTAACTAATCACAATTACCATGAAATACAAGTTATAATACTGGCTAAAAAAAATATTTTAAATGATCAGTTGCTGATCATTTGAATAAATATATGATCAATTGCTGTTCTCATCTGATGATTTTATCAGAATCACTGTCACTACTTTCTTCGTTCATCTTCACTTGTGTTGTTTTTTATTACTTCCTGGTCCTCCCAGGTAGATCATCTGAGCCATCAAGTGCATTGGATATGGAGCACTTTTTGAAACCGTTCACAATAAGTTCACTGGGGATCCAATTCCAAGCAGTAGCTATCCATTCGCCCACCTTGTATAGTGAGGGCTTCCTTAATTTCCCTCCAGGAGCGAGGGCATGGTTTCCTTGAAGAAGCCAGTCGTTATAAAGTTGTAGGAAATGATCCTTCAATGGTTTGTTTACAACATCCATTACGTTATGTTGAGATGTCATCTTACCAGGAATTATTAGGTCTGCGTTTCTTTTTAATATCAGTTCCCTAACTTCTTGCGTGATGTGTCCCTTGAATGAATCTAGCACCAGCATTTCTCCCTGTTACAGCAAATAGGCCTGGTCTTGTATTCCAAACAACCTTCAACCAGTCAAGCATCAGATAGTTGATCATCCACCCTTTCTCTTGGCATCTGAAAACAAACCCTGTTGGCACTTTCTCTTTCGACACTTTTCCTGCGCCGAATCACATACGGAGGCAGCTTCCTGCCTTCAGCACTTAGCACTGCCTGTGCAGAGTTCTGCACTGCACTGCGGAACTGTTATTCTGCCTTTTTACTGACGGTGCTTCTCACGATAACACTTTTAGCGCCCTTAATTTCACATTTTATTTCATTAAACGGGCGTCTGGTCAGCGTTACCGATTTGACTGAGCAGGTAGTCCTTTCCGTAATTTTAGAATATGACTCAGGAAACTAACTAATTTTTCTTCAAAAGCTGCTGGAAGTCGCCGAGCTAGCGTTGTTCTTTCCATAACGTCAGACCAGCTCTTTTCATTTTTCTTACACATCAGTTCATGCACTCTTTGAAATTTTCGCCATTAGTAGAAGATTCTTTATTTCAAGTGCCTTCATTCGGATAATTTCTCGAGAGATAGGGAAGCGTTTTTCTCTCGCAGGTACTCCATAACTTACTGCTCCAACCCAGGAAATCTTCTCATTTTAGGTCCCCTAAATATTTTACGTGTTGAAATTGCGTTCTCTAATATCTTTCATCTGACGCCACCTACGAACATTTCTTTCTGTGCCACCAAATTTTCTTCCAGCCGCGCTGTTACTAGTGGTCTCAGCTTCTTTCAGAATCATAATATTAAAATTCGTATCGTAAGCCCTGCGCGATCCAGTTGACAATTGCGAACAAGTAGATCCCCGTACGCGTACCTGTACAATATTTCGGCCACAACTTCCACTTATTTTTCTGTTGCATTTAAACTTACAGTGTCATTCGACTGATCCCACTTCCAAAAATATTGGTCTGAATCGGAACGGCACGTCCGCGGTGGACACTACGAAAACGTTCGGGAGTAGAAATACTTATTAAACACGCGCCTGTCTGAAACACGACGTCCGGGGAGTCGACTTCCAGTTCGCATGCCGCAGGACGAGCAATCACTTCAGTTTTCATGGCTAATGCATCCCGTGACAACTCCGGTGCATCTTTATATTGACAACGGGTGATGAATAAGAGTGCTATCAGGACGCGCATGTCGACGGTTGCCCGCAAGCTTATTGGCGTACGGTCTTTTACATTCCATTTATTCTCCCGATACTCTGTGAAAGCTAACATCGTGCATCTGCAGTGATTTGATATTCCGCGACGCCTTTACTGGGGGAAAGATTACCGGTGCTTATTATCGCCTTTGCAGCGTATTGTTTCGTCAGCGTACGAGTTTTTCGGCAGAGACAGGCAGTGATTTTCACCGACTAAACTTAGCGAAAATAAGACGACCCCCCCCCTTTTTTTCGAACGAAGAATTTAGGAAAAAGTCTCGTCTTATATTCAGGTAAATGCGGTATTATCGTTTTTTTTTTTTATTTATTCATAATATTTTATTTTGAAATGTATGAGAGATAAATGCTGCTGTATACAACATCTTTAAACTCAGGTTATTGTATATTAACACTTTAATGTTAATAGTGGCTTCTTAAGAGACTTCAAACGTTTTTACTCTCTTCTGTGTTTTGGATTGTATCCACTAATGCCTGAGACATTCACAATTTAATTGAAAAATAGTGATGTTATAAAATGAACACCAGATTTCTAATATAAATGTAAATTTTAATACAAAGTTGTAGCAACGCTTCTATTGTTTTATGTCTTGATGTCTGGACGTAAGAGACAAAGGTAGCTTGAATAAATTGGTCCTGTAAATGGAATCTTGGCAAAGGTTTGCTCATGAATGTTGAACGTTTCTCTTAAATGATTCCTTTGATATATGAAATGTTTTTAAAAAGTATGGATTTTTTATGAACTTTTGGAGGAAATGCTTTCTTTGGGAAAGATGAATGGTATCTGAATAAAAAACATGGCAATAAAGTCATGCATGTAAGTTATAGTTTTGTGTATTTAGAAGTTCTAATAAAAGAAAGCAAAGATATTACTTCTGGTAGTTGAATTATCTGTTATAAGTATTTTCATTTAATGATTTCCTCCCCGTAAGTCTTGTTGGATATTTCTTTTTGTTCGTCCATTTGAACTTTGCCATTGTAAATTGATAATTATATAAAAGATAGTTTGGAAATGACTTTTGTGTAAGCATGAACTCGGTGTGTTACAGATTACTTTTTAAAGAGAGATTGATTTGCCTAGAGGTGTGTCTGGTTAGATTTTCTTTTCTAAAGTGTGTAAACCTATGATTTTGGAAAAATCAAAATTTATTGCAACCTATTCAGAATTTTTTTTTGACAGTCAGTTGGTCATTTCCCGATTTTCATTACAGTTTAATGAGACAGACTGTCTCTATTTTCTCGTAGAAAGAATTTTGAAGATAATGTTTTTTATTTTTGTTTTTATTATCAAAGGAAACAAATTTGCAGATATAGAGACACAAATAGATGTTTCCAAAGCAAGTGAAGTTACCACTGTACAGCTTTGTGATACAGATTCAATATTCAATAGCACCACAGTACAACAATACATTCTACTTATTAATATTCAACTTGTTATGAATTTAAAATGTCAGAATTCTGTGAGTTTTGCAGAGCATGAAATATAATTGTGTTGGAAGGGTGAATTTGTATACAAGTGTGAAGTAATATTTAAATTTATTAGTACTTTATTATAAAAGTGTAAGAGTAAGACAAATGATATGGCTATAGTAATAAAAATAACAATGTTGACATGGAGAATGAGCAGGAAATATTTAAATCAGTTGATTACCTTTATATAAACATGAAAAATACAACTGAGACTGTCATCAGTGACTTAGATTTGTCTGGAAGAATTACAATAATTCTGTATTACTTTTTTATAATTTTCTCAGTATTACAACCCTCCTCTCCCTCCCAGTAATGTGAATTGTAAAAAAATTGTCAATTTGATCTGATTTGAAAAACAGGAACTAGTCATGCACCTGTGATACATATGCTGTATTTTTTCTGGATTTTTTCCTTTTCTTTTTCCATCTCAGACTCCCTTCAACTATGGGTAAAAAATTCCTTTCCAAGATTTTGTAACATTTTCTACTTTTTATATGTTAATACATTTAAACAGTGGATATAAATTTTGGTGCAAATTATTCTTTCCAATACTGTCTTTCATTTAGACTAAAATACATTAAAGAAAGCCATGTTTTTCACCAATAACAAAATTCCATATTCATTTTGGGGCAGATATATCTGAGAATATTGTTCTGATGACTGGCAGTTAATAGTTGTACCAGCATATTATGAGGACAGTTTTTATCTTGCATAATTGACTTGGGTATGGAGAGAATAAAATCAATTAACAAGTAAATGAGACCTGTCTTTTATCATGGCATGTGAGAAGAAAGTTTATTATGAATAGTTCACTTTCTGAATCATCGTAATATTCATCATTCAAAGAAGTATGATGTAGGAAAATATTGCATTTGACATTTACTATTGTCTATGAAAATTTGTTACTATTATGTTACTCATATTTTTTAAGTACATTTATTGTTTGCAATCAAAACGACTGTGTAGAATGACACCGGAATAACATGGTTCATGGTTAATGAAATATAATATTGATGTTTTGAAGATTTGTTTGTTAATTGACTTCCATTGCAATGTTAATTTTACTTCAGATGAAGTACAGTTCAGCATTAGAATTTGGATGTTTGCCGAACAGAAAGAATGACTGGTTTGTATAATTTTGCATTGTTAATGTAATAGGCTAATGTTTTCATTGTCAATAAGGTTATTGTAATTCACATTGCGCATACTACTTAAGAATTGGAATTATTTTCAGCTTGTAACTTGCCTTATTGCTCTGTAAAACTTACTTTTATATTTGGGAATTCTTCTCATTGTTTCATTGAAGTGGAATTTTTATTGAAGTGTTACAATGCTATGGCTTTATTAAAAGCATTCATGCATATGGGAAAGTATTGTGTAGATCACACAAATCAGCAAACAGGTATATGAATGTATCGAGTGAAATACTGTTATGGCAGTAATAAAAGCAATTGATACTGTTTTTACTTAGTTTTTCTTCCATAACCTTTCAAAGTAGTATTGGCATACAAACACTGGATAATATTATTGTACCTCAATGATAGCATCAAATTTGTTACTTGTTTATTAGTTTCCTGATTTCTTTTCCTGTTATCTCACCCTCATGTTCATTTACTACTTCAAAACAATTTTATCCTATTGTCTTTTACACTTTACCATGAAACAAGATATTGTTGACCAATGTGCTAAGGATGGGAATAACCAACCAGTAAAAGTGAACTTCATTTTTTGTTTCGGTTGTCCGCTTTTTACAGACAATTTTTGCCCTGGTTATAACTTAAAAATTATTATTATTATTATTATTATTATTATTATTAATAATTTTTTATCCATTAACTGAGCAAAATTAGCTTTAGGAAAGAGAGAAATTAAAGGAAATAGTTCTTACTGAATTTTTTTAAAAACATGATTCAATGAGTGACACTGTGCTAACTAACAAACGCCATATCATTAGGGCTCTTAGTGTACATTTTCTTCATACTTTAATTTTTAGTCATGTACCTACATGTGTACAATATGTAAAATTGTGGGTTTTGTATTGTAGTAGTTTGTAAAAATGAATTATGCTGTTCCTGTAACAATGTAAATAATTTTTGTGTGCGAACACTTTTTGACAAAAAACGAAAAACCATTATTTCAGCAATAGTTATTTCAAGCCGTCATTACTGCCTAGTTTAATCAGTATGTTAAAAAAAACTTAAGTGGTTATATTTTTGTAATAATCATTATTCCTATGTGTTGACTACCATAAACATTTGATAAAAATATGGTAAAATGTATGGTAAAATGGTAAACCAGCTTGATTTCTGCTGGAATGGCATCTCAAAAATAATCATTAAATTATATTATAAATATAAAACTATTTGTATAAAATTAATAGAAAAATTTATGGCTCGTTCCGGAACCTAAAATTTTAAAAATTAGGCACTGGTACGATGTATTGAACTGCAATTGAATACAACTCAGTGCAGTAATTTACAAAAGAAATAAATAATAATAATAGTAATAGTATTAATAATAATAGTAATAATATTAATAATAATAGCTATTATTATTATTATTATTATTATTATTATTATTATTATTATTATTATTATTATTATTTAGTTTTTACGAGGGAAACTGAAAATTCTAATGAACTCTCAGTAGTAATGAACGCTCGTTTCTTTTCTGTATTCAAAATTCAAGTAGTATATGGCCTAGGGTAGGAATTACTGAATTTTGAAAACGTGCGCAGAATTCACATCTTTCCGTAGCACGTCACACAGTTTTTAACTGCTTTTGACGTAAAATAAATAAATAGGGTGCGCACTCCTGAGTAGTAAGGGACTTTCACCCACTAAAACCACGAACCCTTTTTTCCTTAGATGGGGGAACCAATCCGGGATTGATTTCGTATTACTTCGGAATGGCGCCATGTCGTTCGCCCGCGGGGTCTTATCTCGCCGTATTGCCTATTCTTTTTACCCATTCAAGTTGTTATTGGCCTGGGATTTCTTCTGGTTTCTTGATGCGGAGTACCTTTTCCACGTAGGTAGATAACTCGCTCCAACTTTCTTTGCTAGTAAGCATCATCTCAGTGATGTTATCTGGGTTTATAACTCCAATCCCCTTTTCTAGTGACCCATCGGCTGCCCATTAGGGTGTCCCTTAAAATGCATAAAAAATTTTTTTGCTAAGTTTTTGGAGGTCACACCCTAAATATTTTCCATTGCGTCACATTTACTCAAAAATAAAATTTCATCCCAATGGGCTGATATTAACCCGTGCCGACTTGAGCGCGAAAATTTAATGTTAGGGGTGTTTGGTTTTGTTATAATAAGTCTGTGGGAAAACTACTAATACATGTGTAATATATAATTTTATATTACAATTTAATTCATTTACCGTCTTTAGACTGTGTTGTGGTTTTTACTTTTCTTGTGGGTACCTTTTTTCAGTGTTTTTCTTGTAATATGGGTACAGTGAACGATGTTCTTCAACACAACACAAGTTGCTCTCGCTCCTCATATACATACAGTTGTCCATGAAATCTTGCATTAATTGAACAGCCCTTTTTTCGCAGTCATTCACACCTTTCAACTCTACAAATAACCTTTCAGGTTCTAAATATGAAGATATGCTTGTCCAGGACGAAGGACATTCTTGAATAAAACTAGTATCCATCTTCAGGCCAGAGAACAGATATCTTCTTTGGTTGACGCAAATTCGGCTATTGTTTTCACTGAAATGAATATGAAATTGAATTAGATGTATTGTATATTAACGAATTAATAATTAAAAAAACGATCAGGATACAATTGCGCTTATCAAATTATTCTCCATTCAATTCTCCACGAAAGAATATATAACTCATCTATGTGTAGATTCTCTCTGTCTAAATTCGCTACCATTTTGGTTTTGAAATGTACGTGTACTTCTCCATTAAGGCTAAATGTACCGACACTAGTTCCATTTGTCGCCACCGCGTGGCAGCATTAAAATAAGCAAAATTTACTAGACCGATAACGTCTGAACAAATTGTCCGATTTTCGATCTGTAAACGGCATTGGACTCCTTTTTAAAATAGAATTCACGCTACGATGCCGTTTTTTTCAAAAAATATTTCAAAAAAAATTAAAAATGATTTCTCATAGTTTCGGGAAGAAATTAAAAAATGTGGGCTTATAGCGCGATGACGACGTGCTTCCTGAATCCAACGCCGTGTCAATCATCCAAATCGGATGAATAAGAGCGGCGTAAAGTGAAATTTCGGAAAAAATACCTGAGCCCCCTTCCCCCATCCCCCCTCCCCCCTTCCCGCAGTGAACTTGGAGTGAGCATTCGCAACGATATTCGAGAACCACTGTCCCAGTGCCATATCGGATTTGGAAATCTCGGAACCCCTCCCCCACGGTCACTTTAGCCTAGCCCTTCGCGGCGGGCGCTGAAAGAACGCCCGCCGGTGCCTAGAGGTTCTCACACAGTAACAACCTGCTCCATGGTTTCACAATGGGCAAACTGAATCAGACCTGTAGAGATATTTCAAGATTTTCACCGTGAAATATAAAGATGGAGTCTCACAATTGTTATAAATCTTGGAAACTCAGTCATCGAAGTGAAGATTCGAAGGATTATATAGTACGAGTATATACACTTTACCTTCGATTCCTCTCCATTCGCGTGATTGAGATTATTATTATTATTATTATTATTATTATTATTATTATTATTATTATTATTATTATTATTATTATATTATTTTATAATAATAATAATAATAATAATAATAATAAAGTCCTAATGTTTCGTTCTTTTCAAGTAATATATTTCTCTGCTAAGAAAGCAAAGGATAAAAGTCAGAGAACTCAGCAGGGTATTCCAGCGTAGACCAAGACAAGATAAAGAAAAGTTTCTTCAAGAAATATAGCACGTCATACGTAGTTTTTAACTGTTTTTGACGCTAAATAAATAAATAAAAAGAAAAATGCAAAGAAGTGGAAGAACATAACAACAAAAGGAGACCTAAAGAAATGTTCCGGGTCATTCGAAATATGACCAGGGAGTGTAAACTGGCAATGAGGAATAGGCAGGGACCGAAAAGGTATTAGATACCGGTAATACCGGTATTTTACATACCTTTTTCAAATACCTATGTTCTTTTATACCGGTAAAATACCTATAGGACGTCTATAACGGTATGGACGTCCATAAAGGTTATAAGGGTATTATACCTGTATTTTCAATGAAAAACAATAGCTTACCATCCATAAATGTCGACTAAATAACTTATTTTAGTTAATAATATCTCACAAAATGTTTATTAAACTAATATACTTTTATAATTGTTATTTATTGTTTGAATTATTATCTTGTTCATATATAACACTCGGTTACTAATAATTAACGAAACGCGAATGATTCAACTAATTCTTGTATAGTAAATATAATCTCCACTTCGTCACTGCACAATGTTCTCGTCCACTGAAAACTGCTCACCGCCCTCTTCCTACGCTTGGGCATATCGAATTGCCCTAGTGTAGCACGCAGCCCGCCGAAGAACGCGGCGAGATGTCTGCAGAGGTCAGAAAAGTCACGTTATCAGAACAGCAGTGTGCCAGAGGTGCGACCCTGCTTCCAGCTCAGAAGGGTGACTACACTTGAGCGCGTGCCCTGGCGGCGCTGGGCTTGGATAGAAAGGAGCGCGAAATGAGGAGCAAACATTCAAAACGTGACATGTCCACTTTACTCCTTTTTGAGAAAACGCAAAAACGTTATGTCATCAAAATTATGCAGATGTTTTATTTATACTTAATTCTGAATTATGTAATAATGATAGCTAAATATATTATTAATATAAAATTGAAATATTCTATGAACTTACATTTAAAGAAAACAACATTTATGTCAACTGGTAAAAAAGGAAGCCTGAACATCAACGGAGAATGATATACATGGCAGGCGAAGTTAAATACTTATGAATTACAATAACAAATTCTGGATACTGTACAGAAAAACTAAAGAGAGGAATAATTTTAGAAAAAGAAGTGGAAAGAAAATTACACAAATTCATAAAATATGCAGGCATATCAAGTGATTGATTTCTAAAATTTTAGGTCCCGGAACGCGCTCAAAATGATTTATTAATTTAATAGAAATAATTATATATTTATAATATAATGTAATAATTATCAGCGAGATACAGGAACGCCGTTCCGTCGTGTTCCGTCAGAAATCAAGCCTTGCGTAAGACCAAAATCCAAATAATCGAGAAAATGGTATTTCTAATCCTGTTGTGTGGGTGTAAAAGCTGAACATTGAGATAGGCCGAAAAAAGGAAGATGCTTTTGAAGTATGGACACGGAAGAAAATATTACGTACAATGGGAGGACAAAAAGATAAATGCCGAAATTTTGAAGAAAAAAAAAAAGAACTTTCTCTAAAAGCCAAAGCCAAAAAATGGAAAATAAAATATTTTTGACGTACTATGAGTCGAACAAAATCTCTAGAAAAAGATATTATGCTTGGAATGATAGAATGAAGTGGAAGAAAAGGGTGTAAGTGGCACAATTGAATAACTAATACACAATATCACAAACAAAAGGAAAAAGGCAGTTCGAGTCCGAGTGAGCAATGAACAAATTGCTAGCATCCTATTGCTGTGTATATCCAGATAGGTCTAACAAGGGATGGCTTGCGATCTATGTTCTAGTACTGTTTCTCTGCGCGTTCAGACCCGCGAAGAATTGGGACCTGCAGATGAAAGGAGAGATACTCACAGCCGCTGCTTGACCGGGACTGGAGCCGACAAATAGACATCATCGCACTGAACAGTGTGTTTGATACCCGCAGTCTTTCATGCGTACATTCTGCCATTATTAGGGAAGAACTCGCTGAATTATCGGCGCGTCCCCTCCCAGTTTCGGATAGCAAGAAAAGCGAAGGAATGATGCTCAAGTAATACAAATGCAAATATCAATGTTCAAAATTAAAACATCTTTAAAAAACCTGGTTTAGAAACATCGATCAAGTTCATGCGGAAGATAATTTGTTTTGACAGTGGCCGTGATTGTTAATTTATAATCACGATTTAGACAAAACGGCAAAACGACATGTATTGACAGTGGTATAATGCAATATTATTTCCTATTTTAACTTTTTTATAAAATTGTGATTATCGGCTCTTTTCATTCACAACAACTCATCAAGCACATCGATAATAAACATCAGGTTTTATAAATGTTTCATTTTTTTACGAAATATGTTCATGTGTCTATACAAAATCTATGTTTTGAAAATATCAACATCAATGTTGCATCCCTATTCTCGACACCTAGATGAGGATCGCCGATTTAATACGTTTGCATTCTGATTCCCTAATATGAGGTTTATCAGTGACTGGTATGCTACGTTTTACTAGTAGCATATAAATCTTATAAATTGAATTGCTACCCGATTAAATATTACTGATAAGCGTGTACGATGTTTAGAAAAATGGTATCTTAATGTAGAAATGTAAAAGTTGCCGAACTTTATAACAAAACATAATTTTTCCCCCTCATAGACGGATATTCCTCTTCTAGTGTGGTGTTCCTGTCTAAGGGTTTAAGTTGTATTGCTTTCATGACAATTTAATGAATTAAAAAATACATACATATGTCACAATACAATGATTTACACTACATCCTTTTACATTATCATTTACGTAGTTTGTATCAAAATGACGCGCCGGGAATTACTTTTTCCAATCTTCAAGTTTATACAAATATAACAGAATCATTTTATATCAATATAACTTACTAAGTAAGCTGGGACATGTCACGATTCTTAATATTAGATGTTAATGTTTGTTACAGTGTTGGATTCAGGATGCATCTCGCCTGCGCGCTATTTTACCACTTCTTCAATTTTGTCCGAAAGTACGAAAACAGTTTTAAAATTTTACTTGGGAAAACAGATTCATCAGGTGAAGTCTATCAAGGAGACAAACGCCGTTTTGAGATCAAAAATCGAGTCGCAGGATAAAAGAGCTCTTGCGTAATTTCGGCTCATTCTTTCTGGTAGTGGAATGGTAACGGAAGATTTTAGAAGTAAAATGTATGTAAAATAAGATGTTAGGACATTGAATATTGGTGATATCTTCACAATTAGTTCAATTTTCTTTTTGAAATCAGTTTCCAAATTGGAATTGATATTTTGGGTAGTGCCTCAAATAACTTTTTGATGGTATTCGAAGGAAGACGGAAATATGTGAACAAGATATATAGTTTTATACGACTATTACAGATGATATGATACCGTTTGGTTGTGTTACAGCATCACTAGTTTGATAAGTGGAGAAAAATATATTGAGATTGAAAGGGACGAAAAAGGACGAACCGACTGCCCGGCTTGCCTGCCTGAGAGCACGGCCTCCTCCCGTGCCGCCCTCCTCTTGAGGCCACCGGGTTTGGCCGTTCGGCCGCGTCGAGGGAGCCTCCAAAAGGGTCGGGTGACGCAAGCGTGAAGCGGGAAGGGGGGGAGGTAGTTTTTCCGAAATTTCACTTTACGCCGCTCCTATTCATCCGATTTGCATGATTGATACGGCGTTGGATTCAGGAAGCACGTCGTCATCGCGCTATAAGCCCACATTTTTTAATTTCTTCCCGGAACTATGAGAAATCATTTTAAATTTTTTTTTTGAAATATTTTTTGAAAAAACGGCATCGTAGCGTGAATTCTATTTTAAAAAGGAGTCCAATGCCGTTTACAGATCGAAATTCGGACAATTTGTTCAGACGTTATCGATCTAGTAAATTCCGTGTGATAGTGCTGCGATCTATTGATTTTTCCTATAAGTATTTTTCGGTGCATTTAGCCTTAAAGAGTGACACGAGAGATAATTTTTCTAATAAATGCCATGTACGGTCTCTAGATTTTTTAGAGCTGCTCTTGTGGAATCTATCCTTTTATGTGATTTTAGAACTTTGAAAAAGCAGATATCTCGGCAAGGAACTTTTACAGGTACTAAAGTCACGGTTTGACATAAACAGTTACAATAAACAGAGTCATTTTTTAAGGATTACATCACGTATTTTACATTCAAACACACATTGTAAAATAAGTTCGTATATGTGACGACACGGAAAGCACAACAATTTCTTGACCTTCACGAATTTCTTCACGAAAGACACATGCTCCTTTAAAACGTGTCTGATGCAGTTGTGTCACAGAAAAGAATTTGTACACTGTCTTCGATGTCCCAGTGCGATAACACATTCCAAATCGCGTTAGTGTGCTCTTTACCAGAAGAATTCTGCCATTTTGGAAACCCGATGAGCTGTTGACTGGCCCCAAATGTGGCAACAATTGGAATTTTTTCTTCTTTTGGGTCCCTGATATTTATTGCAGGCAACAGTTTTCCAACCCAATGAACAGTAAGAATTTCAAAAAATCTTACTCTTAAAAGCAGATTTAATTGTTTCTTAACGTTCTCTTCTTTTCTTGTGTCTGATTACAAGAATAGAATATTTATTAATAGAGAGTGTAGTGTCACGTTGGCGGCCCTGCGTGGGAGGAGGAGCGGAAGTCTCGCTTACCTGAAAGGTGACAGCGTAGGCGCCACGACGCTGAGGTACGGATATTTTTAGACCAGATGGACGCCGGCGTGGCTTGGACTGTCACGTGGTAGAATGCGAACCTCCCTCCCACGCTTAACGGCGGTCACGTGACGGCAAGACAGTAGGTATAAAATGGAGCTGACTAGCTCACGCGGCGGGTTTTGTTTCTGGAAACCTCGCGCTTTGTGCAAAAATTACGCCCAGGCTGGAGCGTTTCGTGCGTTGCACGGGTGACAAAGTTGCTGGAGTGGTGGGTTAAAAGCATCCACTAGAGGCGGGGCCTCCCAAGAATATGTGGTGTATCCACAGGCGGGCGGTTGGGAAATACCGAGCAGTAATGTAATTATTGTACATGCTTTGTAAAATAAACTTGTACATATTTTTAAAGGTCTGTGCGCTTTTATCAATGACGCCACCAGAGTGTTTCGCCTATTGTGGCCCAGTGCCTCTGCTATCGCCTGGAGAATGTATTCAGAATCTCCTAAACTCAGCTGGCATCTATTTACAGCAGCCATTAGCTTAGGAGTAATGAAATTTTTGGTTCGCCGCCTTTCAGAATTCTGTATTGATGTACTCTCGAAAGTCTCCCCTAAAAATTCACCAACGTTATTTGAACTTCGAAGTTTGTTTCTGAATCTTCGCAGGCGATGGTGTAACGGTTAGCGTTTCGGACTGTTATACCCAAGTTTGCGGGTTCGAACCCGATCGAAGCCGTGGATTTTTAAAGGCGAAAAAATCCTTCGTACGCCTTCCTTCGGAGGGGAAGTAAAGCCGGCTGTCCCATGTTAGTAGATTTACTGCATGTAAAAGATCCTCAAGCCTAAATGACGCCTCTGAGCTAAATTCAAATCGCCTGTTTCGTCGCCCAAGTAATACCTTCTTTCTCCCATGGTTGGTGAAAGGAGCGTAGCGGAATTTGCGTGGTCAGACGGAAGAGCAGGCCTCATGGCCTGAGTCTCGCCACGTAAAATAAGGCAAATTCAATTCAGTCTTCAGACGATGAAGGAGGTGCAGCAGACGATGTAGACGTTTCATATTGTTGTTTCTTTCTTTTTCTCTTCTTGTAATGTTTTTTGTCTCCTTTTCTTATTGGTCCACGAGATTTTGGTCTACTCCGGCAAGATAACGTTTACGTCCTGGCTCTGTCAGCCGAAGTAAAAACATCCCGACTTCTTCCACCGTAATCGTTTATAAAGTATTCGAATGCGCAGTATCAAATAGATTGTTCAAATTTCATTATTTCAAAACTTTTCACTATGCTTAAAAGTAGCTTAACACTTGTTTGCGATTTTTTGCAATTTTCTCTACTCTTTATACGAGTTAATACTTTTTTGCGAACAATGCTGTTTAGCTCTGTTCGGAATTCTTGTTTTCTCCCAAAATATCATGCCCTCACGAACCATAAGTTTGGCACTTTCACTAACTGTTAATTTACCTTCCGTGTCTTATAAAATAAAACTTGAAGCATTTGTTTGATATGATGGTAAATTGTATTCAGTTATTCGCTGTTTTATTATACAAAACTAGTAATATCTCATATTAAAAACATACGTTCCTCTGCATTACATATGACACTAACATGCAGGCTTTTATTGCAGAGAAAGAGAATCTCATAAAGGTCCTACGTATGGGGGTTCTTGTATTTACGTTAGAAGTAATATTGATTCTATCCCCTTGGCGGAATTAAATGTGTATTCCATTGAAAATATTTTCGAAATTTCTGTTGTACATCTTACTTCACTAAAAGTGATAATACTTTGCATTTACAGACCTCCAACAAAGAGAACTGCAGATTATATTTTGTTCTTAGAAAACCTGGAGATAACACTTAACAAAGTCAGCAATCGCTCTTTTGAATCCATTGTTGTATGCGGAGATTTTAACATTGATTTTCTGGTCGAATCTTGCGAGAAAGAAAAGTTTCTCAATTTAATTAATTCCTTCAATTTAGACATTACAATTAATATACCTACACGGATCACACAACATTCGATGAAGGCAATTGATCAAATTATAATTAACAAAACTACTACTCGATATGAAGTTGAAACCAAAGATTTAGGATACAGTGACCACGATGCACAAATTCTTACCATTATAAGAAATGCGATCACTGACACAATAAATAATACACGTATGACTAGATTGTTTACTAAAAGTAAAATTAAATTATTCATTGATTACTTGATGCAGGAGTCATGGGAAGCGGTTTATAATACTGTTGATACAAACGACAAATATAATTCTTTTTTTCAACTCTTTCAATTCATTTTAACACTTGCTTTCCTCTTCAAAAACGAAAATTAAATACTTCACGGAAAAGCAATTCTTGGATAACACAAGGAATTAGGACATCTTGTAAAAACAAGCGAATTCTTTCTTTCATTTCTAAACGTCATGACGTATCTCAAGATTCCCTTATCTACTTTAAAAAATACAAATCATTGTTACGAAAAGCCACAAGGCAGGCTAAAATCATGAAAAACGATCAGGATATTTTGAACTCAAATATTAAAACAAAAGCAATGTGGAATATAATAAAAAATACTACCAAATCAACTAGAAAACCCATAGAGAATGTTGTTTTAAAATATACACGGAGAAAAAAGAACAGTTGCAGTATACCTGATCCATTATACTGTATCAAGGGAATGCATGATAATATAGGCCCAACCAGGTTCACTGTTGCTGTTTCGTGACGGAGATAGTTGGAACGAAAATTTGCATCGTAAAGAGTCCCTTGTCGTACTCTGAATTCACCTTGTCAGAGTGCACGTGTAGAAGCTGCCGAGCCCAAGCAACCTTGTTGGAAGAGTTGGCTATCTGCTCGGCATAAGCGAGCAACACAGGTTGGAGGATCCAGCCTACCGTCATGACGCATCCGGGCGAAACTGATAGAAGGAGCCGGCCTCCCGTGTCGGCTTGCACAGCTATACTGGTTGAAGGGCCAGCCGTACGTGTTGCAATATTGAAGCATTTCTTATTGGTGTTACAATTACTGATCGTTGACGGGTATAGGATGGGTTATACGTAGTACTTGCTATTAATAGAATATTCATTATTTTTGATCCAACAACAGATCTGTATATTTACCTACACAACCAGACACCGTAAAAATGGAAATAATTGCATAAAAATTATGCATTTATATATTCAGGTATCAGGTGTGTATATATATATATATATATATATATATATATATATATATATATATATATATATATAATGAATATTCTGAAACAGCATGTACCTAAAAATAAAATATTAGAATTTAACATTAAAATATTTATTTAGTAAAGTAAAATTTGTGTAAAATATAACATAACTCACAATAGAATGAAATATATTGACATAAACTTAATAGCTAACAAATGATAATGAAACATTGATGTACCACTTAATCATTTATGTGATCAGGTGGATTAAATACACAAGGAGACTAAGAACATGTTTACAGTCATTAGTAATTATTTCAAAAATATTTTATAACTGTTACAAAATTATTTTAAAAATGTTTTATAACTGTTTCAAAACTATTTTAAAACTGTTTCACAAGTACATTTAAATAGCAACTTTTATTACTGATCCCCAAAAAACAAATTTAATTCACATTTATTTTATAAAAACGCCAAGATTTATTTAAATTATGGCTAAATATGTAGCTGAAAATTATTTTCGAATGTATTTGTTGTTTATTTCTTTTAACCTTTCATTTTACAAATTTAATATTCTTGTTTTATGTTTATATTAATTTTGGTTATTAAAAGTTCAATTCTATTAGTCCCTTCATTATACTTAGGGTTCGTGCATTCACTAGCACAAAATTCATCTACATAAAATTAACACTTAGTTTACAATTACAATGAATTCATAAATAGTTTACATACTGTTAAAATCAAAAAAGTATATGGAAGAAATCACCAACATAAATCACATTTATATTTTGTACTTTTTGTTATTTCAATTTCTGTAATCTAAATGTACACACAATCTATAAAATAAAATAAAATTAGTTAAATTAATTTAAAAAGTGGAATTAAAATGTATTGCCCAGGATTGATTTACCTGCTGTGTCTGCAATTTGAATCAATCTCATTGCTTAGAAACCTCATTGCCCATTTGACAATGAATAAGCTCATTGGCCTGCATTTACAAATCCTACACTCCCAACAAGTTAATGTCATAACTATTGTTATTATCACCTGAATGCAACAATAAAAAATTATAGAGAAGAAAGTGCACTCAATAACAGCGAATAAATATAGTGAGAGGTCGGGATAAATCATAATTTTAGTATTGTGTAAGGTGGGAGAAGACTCATCATTTTAGCGTGGGACGAAATGATTGGCTTTCATTTTATTGGATGAGTCAAATAATAAGTTTTCTTAGCAAATTAATAACCAGTTCTGAAGTGACTTTTAAATTTGGCAAGTTATTTTTTAAATGCATACTTTTCTGGATTGCTTCAAAATTTAGGATTATATTCTTTGAATACTATTGATTAATTTCCCACACACATAGATCACTACTCAGTATCACTGGTAACTGACAGTGATACAATGGAAGGGAAAATAATTAGGTGCAGACTCAGTCTGCTTGCATGCAAAAAAATAAAATAAAATATGTTATAAAACCATGTATATAAAAAAATAAAATAAAAATGCATATTTAATTAAATTTTGTAAAATTGCCTATACCAATTCAGAAATTGAAAACAGCAGGATTACCTCTATTGAAGTCATTAAATATTGTTGAAGATATTACAATGTCTTTGAAATTTGTGTTTGGACATGCCAGTGTGACTGCTGAGGAAAAATTATAAAAACCAATAAATTCAAATTCAATTTAAAATTTCTATGAAATTTAAAGAAAAAAAAATTGTGATTCAAGAGCAGAAAATGCAGAATTTGATCTCACATTGGCTCAGATTTCATCTTACAAATATGCTCCAATTACATCTGGTGATGTAGTAGAATGTTCAAAAAGATTCATTTCTCACAAAAGGATGAATTTCACTGAGTAAAATTTTGAAAAATTGTTTAGTGTTCCTGTTTCAAAAGACAATGAAAAAAATACCAAGCTAAAATTTGATTGTGCATGTTTTGTCAAATTTTATTTGGCATATGTATGCAGGTTTTAGCATTTTAAAGGGCACGAGAATCATGTCTAGTAATATTGAATTGTTTTATTTCAAGAGGAAAGTATTTTATTCACTTGGCAAGGGAAATGTTTCAGAAAATTATCAAGGTCAACACTATTACAACAGTAATGACATTTCTTTGCCCAAGAATCATTAACACAATCTGAGATATTTTTCTCTGGCAATTTTGAAGATGAATAATAGCCAAAATCATTGCAGGTTTGAGAATGCAGTGTTATCCTTACTATTTGCCACAAACAGCACACTGTGGAGAACCCTAAATTATGAAAAACTTGAAACCTTTTTTCCTTGGAAACCAAAGTAAAAATTAATAATCTTTCAAAAGAAAATTACAAATTGTCACACTCCATGAACTTGATTCAGAACTCTAGTTGTAAAATAATGTCCTGAAAAACCAGCATTTTGAAGTTAATGACACTTTTCTAGTGGGAATGTGAATTTTTTATATTACTCATACTCATTTGTAGTCATTCTGAGAGCACTACTAAATAGTACACATTGAAACTATAACAAAATTATAATACAAGTTATATTATCCAATGAGAATTGTAAAATAACTTGTCTGGTCAAAAATGATACACACTAAAATAATTAAACCATTAATGTATACACATTTTGTGAATGTTAAATACGAATGAAATGACAAAAGTCCATGATGCTTGCAAAATTAGCAAAATGTATATTGGCATCACCTTCAAATACATCTTCATGATTTTGTTATAGAATGCAAAAGCCATTTAGAATTAACAATATCCATGAATATCTGCATCGACGAACCATCACCTGTTTCAATGACCAATTTCCATCACCTGTGCCAAAACTACCAGAAAAATAAAATTAATACAATAGTATTTGAAAATATAATTAAAGTGATAATTATTAAAAAATAAAAAAAATAGAAAGTGTTTTACAGCAGTTTTTTTTAGGAATGCATTATTATTTTGTTCAATTATTTACAGAACATGATAGGCTTTAGTCTCAATTTAAATACACTAATCAAAATTCTGTACACTTATAACATATAGGAATACTACACAACAATTAATTCTACAATTTCTAATTGTCATTAATGACACTTCAAGACTATTAAAATTATTTCAATGAATTGGCAACATAATAAATATTATTTCTTTACATTTTAATACGAATTTGCAATGCTTAATCGAGTATTAAAAACTAATCAAATAACTTAAACTTTTTTAATAGGTAAATAATGAGTTTGGAAGTAATTGAATTCTATATCCACTTAACAACATTAGAATTTGAATTGAAAGGATTCAAACCGATTATGTTAAACGAAATAATTGTTTATCTTGTTCAACATAAGCTTTTAGAGGAATTTTACAATTTACATTAAAATAACTTTGAGCTGGATTAATGGCCAAGTTTTGTAGGTTATAGAAATGCACACAAACTAATATATGCCTTTCTATTATTACAACTCATGATAGAAATATATACGTACCTAAAAGTTGCAATTCCATTCCACCATTCTCTTTTAATCTTGGTTGACAATTCTTGTTTGATTTCAAATAGGCGGTGTAAATGAAGGTATCATTTTCTTTCGAACTTCATTCGCCCGTTTACTTCCAATGAAATAAGATTTTCACTTCAAAGAGGTATTTTAGACTCTGTAGTCTGGCACCTATTAAAAGATATCCACCAATATCCTTTAGATTATAATCCACACTGATGCAGCACGATAAGTTTCAATACGGTACTTACCAGTGAACTCATAGTACGTTCAACGATTTGCTTTGCCAACGACGTATTTTTCTACAATAACAAATTGAAAACTTTCACAACGATGCGCTTTTCGCCACTTCGAAGAAATATTCCTGAAGGCCCAGTCACTCTCTTAGTCCTTCCAAAATGAACTGAATAGTAATGTTCTCGCAGGCGATCGGCGGCGTGCCGTTGCGGTCCGACCGGCCGCGCACTTCCTCTTGACCCTCGTCTGACCCTCGGCTGATATCAGGACTTGTCTCGGGACAGCGAATGCGGAGCCACGGAAGTATGCGAAAATAGTCGAGCGGAACCGAGCCGTGGAGCGTTGATTTTCAGCGCGAAGCATTTGAACGATTTTAAAATGTTCGAGCGGATATCATTTCCACACTACTTTATTGAGGTACAAAACTTTGGTTCAGAGTGGATCCACTGTGTGTGTGTGTATATATATATATATATATATATATATATATATATATATATATATATATATATATACATATCCATGACATATTCACGTGTGTGTGTGTGTGTTTAACAGATGTTGAATGTTTTTCAATGTATATTTTCTTCAATACGTAATTAATCTGACAAGGTACCTGGCTGTTTTGGCCACCTAGTGCTTTGCAACATGATTAGGCTTGATAAGGCCGACAGGTCCGTTTATGAAGCAACATCAACCTCTCAGAAATCACAGGCCGGTTGGTCCATCAAGGTTGGTCTATCAAGGTCAGCAATCTTAGATGCTGTTGTAATTAGGAAAGGGAGTAAAGCACCCAGGTCTCTGTTTCGCATACGAAGGTTTTGTGTAACTATTGAAATCTTGTTGGGAATTATGGTATCCTTTTTTTCAGTGTAACGATATAAATGTAAACGATCCGGCAACAGTGGCTAGTCTCTTTAACCAATCCTTTTCGAGAATTGCTGCCGATCTCACAAAATTCAAAAACAGACAGTTCACCCAAAATTTTAGACACAATGTTCGTTTCCGAAACTTCTTCCTATGAAGTTCTCAAAATAATCGGTAAACTAAAAAATTAATATTCGTCCGGTTTAGATGAATTCCCAGATTCTTTGTTAAAGACTTGTGCGTATGCCATTATACACCCGTTAACGCACATATTTAATGCATCTTTATGCACTGGAACGTTTCCAGATATTTTCAAATCAGCTAAAATTAAGCCGCTCTTCAAAAAAGGCAACAAAAATGAAATTCAAAATTATCGGCCCATTTCTCTTTTATCAGTTTTTTCAAAAATATTAGAGAGACTTTACGTACGAATGGAAACCTTTCTCACTAAACACGACGCGCTTTCAGATTGCCAACATGGATTTAGAAAATCAAAATCAACGGAAACAGCTATATTTTCTTTTCTTAAAGATGTCGCCTTATCATTAGATCAAAACGAGGCACCTATTGGATTATTTTTAGATCTCTCAAAAGCTTTTGACATCATTGATCATGACATTTTACTTTCCAAATTACCTTCATATGGAATTCGTGGTATTGCTCTAGATTGGTTATGTTCGTACCTTAAACAACGATCTCAGAAAGTTGAAATACCTTACTGGAACGATGGAACTTTACGTACGCACCTTTCCGACTCTTTGCCCGTTGCATGTGGAGTTCCTCAAGGATCGATTTTAGGCCCAATTCTGTTCCTACTTTACGTAAACGATATGCCCTCGACGATTCGAAACGGAAGAACGGTTCTCTTTGCGGATGATACGAACATCCTTTGCAATAAAAAAACCGTAAATAGTACAATATCAGATGTTTCAAATTGGTTCCGAAATAACAAATTAATAGTAAACAAAAAGAAAACGGTTTTAATGCAGTTTTCCATTTCAAATAAACAATTCTTTGCTCCATTGAAAATGAACAGTGTACCATTGACTGATGTTAAGGCAACAAAATTTTTAGGTCTCTCAATGCAGTCAAACCTTAAATGGAACGTCCATTTAAATGAATTGAACACAAAATTAAGTTCATT